>CAIGRT010114416.1:0-26258 GCA_903798405.1 Fraxinus platypoda | reverse complement strand
GAAAGAGAGATACGGAGAGAGAAGCAAGGAGAAGAAGTTAGGAAGAGAGTGAGTGGGAAGTGTTGTGAGTGATAAAATAAGAGTAATGTTATTCATCCCCAGTGGGGATGAAAACACAGTTTATGTGGCTTTAAGTGATAGGTCAAATGAAATGTGAAATTAAATGACTTATTTAATTTCACCTATCATTTAATGCCACATTAACACCATGTAGACTGTGTTTTCATCCTCAATGGGGATGAATAGCATTACTCAATTTTATAACATTCTCATAAATTTTCTAGACGACATCTCCTTTTAGTCTGACGTGTTTCGCAAATTGAATTGAACAATATTAAAGAGCACCCGATAAGATAAAAAAGTTCTTATTTACCCTAATTGGCATGCAACATTATAAATAGGCGGGTATCGATTGAAGTATACACACATCTGGTGTACGATAATAAACCAAGGTATATTTGGCAAGGTAAAATGGAGTCGAACCACAAGCGCAGAGGTTTCGTCAAGGCAAAGATGATTATGTCTTTGTATCAAACAAAGAAGACTACTCCGGCAAAGGAGCAAGTTTTCCCTCAGCAGATGCATCAAATAAAGCACAAGGCTCCGCCCCCAGCCGACTCTGTGGGTTTCATCGTCAAACCAGAACAAGTATTTCCGCAACAGATGCATCAAGCAAAGCAGGCTGCTCAACCTTCGGTAGGCTTCATCGTGAACCAAGAGCAAGTTTTGCCTCAACAGATGCAGAAAGTTTCGATTGTTGTGCCTGAAAGAGGTAAGGATTCTTATGGAAAGTTGGATAATTTCTATGGCGTGGCCGGAGATGATGGCGTTGATGCAAAGGCTGCAAGCTATATATCAGTTGTGCGTCAGAGACTCAGCCTTCAATATGTCAATTCTGAACGTGAAATTTATGAAGACATATATAGCAGTGAAGATAAGTAGAACGACTACGAGTGTTGACTGCATTTATATGTCTTTATTATTGCTAGCTGAATGTTGTGGGAATAAGATGATGATAGACATTTGGTTTTTGTATTATTACTTGAACCTTGTAAGTTATCTATGGTTTTTTTCTTTTTATCAATTATCGGGATGATTGCATCAAATTCTCTATTGAAATTATTATCTTATTTTTCGAACATTAAGGGAACGTGTATAGTACACTAAATTAAACTAGACATGATTATAACCTAACCAATTTGGTGGGCTTATGCAAGAGTAGAAAAATATGCTCTCCGTATCAAATAAGCTCCTCCCAAACATGTTTGGACCTTTAGCGTGCAAACATAGTGTAAAGATTTTAAATATAGTCAAGAGAGGACTCGATCAATGACAAATATAAATATGTCATGAATGATTTATTTTTTGGAATTTCATACAATCTCAATTTCTACCCGTGTTTGTGTGTGCACTCACCCACAATCACATATATTTAGATCTTCATCTAGGAATGTAGATGTTCTTGCTTTAAACGCTCTCTCTCCTTGTATTCTTGTTTAGTTTTTGCTAATCTTGAACTCAATTTTAATCGATTATTCAAGACCTAAAAATATAAATAGATTTATAATAATAGTAATAATAATTCTAAGTTAGGATAGCGGGATAGATGGATGGGTCAAACGGGCATAGTTGGTAATAATCAAGTAGAAGTGAATTTGATTAGAGTAATTATTATACTCATATACAATGTTTTAAAATGCGCATATATAATTCACATATATCCGCATATGCTCGATGCGTTTTCGAAATGCCTCGAATATGGGGTATGTGCGTGATAATATGGTTACCCATTTCATTAACCGTATATGCAAGCTTAAATGCCAAAATATAAAAGCATTTGTATTAAAAATTGTATTAAAATTAGCCTAGCAAAACTCAGTCCATTTTTATAACTTAACCTTCTTGAATTGTTATTAGTTGTGATGATGAGGAGGAGATTATTAATGATATCCTATCGTCTACAAAATGTAATAGAAATTCTCGAATTGAAATAAGGGAGCTCAACAAAGATGATTTTACATCGAATGATACAAAAGGTGACTTGGATGAAGAGGAAAACAATTAGAATTCAATAGAGGGTTAGACAATATTTAGGAATTTTTTAAGTTGATATTCGTATCTAATCTAATTATAGAAATTGATTATCAAGTAATTGTAATATTTTTTATTTTAAGCATTATGTATTTGTTAAAAAATTGAAGAATATGTATAAAGCTCAAGTAATTTTAGTATTTATGATTTTGAACATTATGTATTTATTAAAAATTTGAAGAATATGTATAAAGTTTAAAGAATGCATCATTCTATTTATTTATTAGTCTAGGATATTTAAAATAATATTAAAAATTGAAAAACACATAATTATACATATGCTTCACATAAGCACGCATATTCTTATAATACTTGATGCTCAATCGAAATGCATTGTCATGCAATACGCATTTTCGAACCTTGCTCATTCCACAATATTTGTAAACTACATAATATTTTAATTGCAATAAAGTTTGATATTTGCTCATTTTCCCATTTATGTCCCCAATTTTTATAATTGTATTCTTATCTTCAACCGTTTGTTAATTAACACGTTTTATTTTGATAACAGTTCTCACTTAAAAAAATTCGTTAGGAAGGAGGAAAAGACTTATTTGTCAATCTTATTTTTTAGTAATCAAACCACCAACAAATATAAAAGTTAACAAAATATTTACATTTCATTTCAAAGAACGCTAGTAGAATATTTAAAAGAAACGTTACTAGAGATAAGATGAACTTATTAATTGAAAGTTGAGGATAAGAATGAGACGGAAAATTGAGGAAATACGTAAGAAAATTAGCCAAAATAGAAGACTTTCATTACAATTAAAAGGGAATTTGTTGTAGATGTCCCAAATCTTTTGAAAATGTACAGCAGGACTTAAACATTCTAATCTTAGTGGATTAAGCTGCTTGTACACCAGGTGTACATACACCTCTCTCACATGAAAAGTGCGCGAGAATATTTTATTGTGTGTGGGACCCCCCTCCATGTGAGGGGAGTGTAAAAGATTGTGTGAATGATTATGTACATGTAGCATGATTGAATCTTAGTACCTACATCCCAAATCTTATAATAGATGTGTGCCACAAGAGCATTTGACAGTGTCATTTTAAAATAGGATAAATCTATTTGTACAACATTTTTTTGCAACATTGTTGACATGTTGTAGGTGGCAAAAAAGTTTTATCTGCAAAGATAAATTGTTTTTTAAACTGTTTAATGACAACATACCACGCGACATGTTGTCAACAATGTTATCAACAATATTGTATACCATGCATGATTGTCAAAAAATGTCAGTTGACCAAAGTCAAACATTTAACATCAATTTAACCAATATTAGTGCAAAGTGATCTTTTAACATTTAATGAATTAAAAAATAAAAACAAATAACAATAAATAGGAAGAGAAATTAAAATATAAAAAAATAAATTAAAATATTCATCTTGTCCAATCTACACATCCTCAATCCCAAATCTACCCTAATCTTACCCAGCCACCAAAATCGCCACCTACTGGGAATTTCAACCAACATACTCAAATCCTCATTATTCCTTTGATAATACTTCAAAGAGCTATATTGACTCGTTAGCCTACTAAAGACTCTTGTTAGAGTTTTGGTGTGACCAGAATTCTGTTGGGATTTGATATTATGTCTTGAAAAAGTCTTGAAGAAGTCAAAGATCGGAACAAGGAGAAGAAATCGCCCATGGCCACTCGCCAATCGAGCATGGAGTTCTCGAGCGAAAAAAAGCAAAAGCTTCACCGCTTGCTATCCGCGAGTGATGATATCAAAGCAAAAACCTAGTCGGGATTTGACAATTTTTGATATTTATATTCTACCTCAAACACCCCATTACTTGTTAGACCTGTTATATTAGGACTCCACCATATTTTAAGCTCTTCTTTGTATTATATATATTAGGAGTAATTACATCTCTTAAGATCATCCAACAATCTTTTGTAATTATTTTTTGATATAGTAAATATTCTCCTCTTACTTATACCCGTATTTTTTATCGTCTTGGGTTTTCATGTAAATCTTATGTTCTTTTTTCTTATTTTTCATATTGTCAATTCTCGCTTTATTATAACAAACAGGTATAGGAGCAATGTTTGATTTTCTGTTATGGTAATTATGAAATTTGATATTTTGCTTTGAATCGCAACAATAGATTTTTGTTACGGCAAGTAAAGATGAAGGTTGTCCTCGCACCAATAGACTTGGATGATGCCCTATTAGGGTTTGATAAGATGTCTTCAACTTGAATGTAGGAGAAAAAACAACGTAAGGATCGAAATACCCTATCGTAAATTCATCTTAATCTATCATATCAAATTCTTCAAGATGTTCTAAAGGAGAAAATCACTGATGTGTTGTTAAAATTGAAGCAATTATGCATAATGAAAAGTCTAACCAGTAAACTGCATCTGAATCAGTGATTGTATTCTCATTGCATGATAGAATGAAAGTCTATAGAAGACCACTTAATTGTTTTTAAGGAAATTGTTGCTGATCTGGAGATCATGGAGGTCAAGTATGTAAAGAAGATTTAGGATTGATTTTGTTGTATTCGCGACCTTTTTCATATATTTCTTTCAGAGAAACTATTTTTGCAATTGTGATACTCTCACCATAAATAAGGTATATGATGCTCTATTTTCAAAGGAAAAAATAAAGTAGTTTGTGTTTGGATCCGAGGCTCATGGAGAGGGACTTGTTGTTCATGGGAGGACACATTAAAGTTTTTCCAGTGGTTATGTGAGTGGTAAATCTAAGTCTAAAAATAGCGATAAAATTTGTAATTACTATGAGAAAAAGAGGCACATCCAATCTGATTGCTATAAGTTGTAGAATAAGGATAAACGATTTGTTGCTGATCAGAAGGGAAAACGACAAGAAAATTCAGATAAAGCCAATTTTGCAGAAGATGACTACAGTGATAGAGAACTTCTAGTTATTTCTGATGGTGACTCCAAACCTTGCAAGAATTGGATTCTTGATACCATATCCTAATCAGGATTGGTTTTCAATATATAAAACAATTTCCAAAGGTGCTGTGATAATGGATAATAATGCGCCTTATAAGATAGCTGGTATTGAAATTGTCAGAATTAAGATGTTGGATAGGAATGTCACGATACTTGGTGATGTAAGACATGTTCCACATTTGAAGAGAAATCTTGTTTCCTTGAGTACTCTTGATTTAAAAGGGTACAAGTACACTAGTGAAGGTGAAGTCATGAAAGTTAGTAAAGGTGCCCATGTTGTGTTGAATGGCAGAAAAGGTCTGCCCATTTATATATCTTGTAGAGTTCTACAAAATCTATTGATACAAACCAGCAAAAATTAAACACGCGGGGTGGAGTTTGAGTTTGGTTCAGGATCTATACTAGAGTCTATATGTCAGTCTAGTTTAGAAGCTAAGGGTAGTGTCACTTTGTCTCCACCACTAGCGGTACCCCAATATTCTATTGTCTTTATTCTATTGTTAAAGGCAAACTCAGAAGAGATATTAAACCTCCACAGAGGTATGGTAAGTCTCATTTGGTTGATTATGCTTTGAGTGTGGCGAAAGGTATTGATTCTAGTAAAGAACCTTCTATCGAGGCAGTTAGTTATGTTGATTCTGATTTTACTGGAGGTCTTGATAAGAGAAAATCTCTTTTAGGGTATTTTTTTACTATTGGTGGTTGTGCTATCATTTGGAAAGTTGTTCAGTGGTATAAGAGGTTTGACTAATTTATGACTACTCATGACTTCAAGAAAAGCAATAATGATAGTTTTGTTTTAAAAAGTGTGGTGGTGGGTCATTTATATATCTACTCTTATATGTTGGTGATATATTGATAGCATCTAAGAATAGAGGAAAGATTAGAAATGTGAAAGCCTAGCTCATTGAAGAATTTGATATTGTTGTAAGCAAAGTTGGTACCCAAGATAATCATGTTGATGTGGTGACCAAAACACTCATTGTAGTCAAGTTTGAACATTTCTTGAACTTGGTTAGTATTTGTTGTTGAGTTTGCCCTCAGGAGCTTTTGTGAAAGTGGTAGGGAATTTTGTTGAAAAGTAAAGTTTTATTCCTTGAATTTAAATTTGGTCAAGGTGGAGATTTGTTGGAGTTCGGGTGTGACCCAAATTCTGTTGGAGTTGGTAGTATGTTATGAAAAAGTTTTGAAGAATTAAGATAATTGAGAATTCTAATTAAAGTGCACATTATGAAAAATTCTATTTTAAATGCAATTGTTGAGTCCCATTCAAGTTTATTTGACAAATTCTAATCGGAATTCTATTTGTAAGCTTATTAGGAGTAGGAATTTAAGTTGAATTTGAAAAAAACATTGGAATGAAGAAAATCAAGATTTTTTTAAATAAATGACCCGAAAGTGGGCGTCGTGGCGCCACGACAATTTTGGCCCGGCATCAGGCGCTACAGCGCGCCACCCGTCTGTTTCGCCCCTGCACGATTTTTTCTATATTTTTCGATTTTGGACTCCATTTAGTTTTCTACTTCAACTACAACTCTACTATAAGGGTTTGAATGTCCCCTATTTGTTCCCAATATAATATATTTAGTTCTTCATTGTATTTTAGATGAAGTTAGACAAATCATAAACACATAATTTTTGTATTCTCTCTTCATTTTATAATAAAATCTTCATTCTCTACAAAATTACATTGTTCTTGTGATCTTGACTTTATATTGTGGCTTAATCTCTTATTTTCTCACAACAAATTGGTATCAGAGTATTTCAATTTTCATAACAAGTAGTATCATGACTTTTGGTGTTGAAATTTTTGGGAAGATCTAAGTTTTTTATGGCAACAATGAAGTATGATATTACGCTATTAGATTGCAATACGATATTCTCTTTGTGGCAAGTAAACATGTGAGCAGTACTCGATCAAATGGATTTGGACGATGAGTTATTGGGATTTGACAAGATGTCCACAACTTAGACTATGGAGGAGAAATAACAAAGAGATCGAAATGACCAATCTCAAATACATTTTCATCTTTTCAATAATATTTTGCATGACATTTTGAAGGAGAAGTCAGCAGCTGTTTTATGGTTAAAATTGGAGCGATTATGCATAATGAAGAGTCTTATAGCAAATTGCATTTGAAACAACGTCTATATTCTCATCATATGACAGAAGATACATCTCTTGAGGATCATCTAGCTGCTTGTAAAGAAATCGTTGCTGATTTGGAGACCTTAGAGGTCAAAAATGATGAAGAAGACTTGGGATTGATTTTGTTGCGTTCATTGCCCGCCTAGTATATGTCTTTTAGAGACACGATTCTATATAACCGTGATACTCTCACTATTGAAGAATCTACAATGCTTTATATTCAAAAGAGAAGATGAAACATCTTGTAGTATTTTGGGATCATGGAGATAATCTCATTGTTCATGGTGATCGTTTGAGTGGCAAGTCAAAATCTAACTTCAAATTTTGTAATTATTGCAAGAAAAATGGGCACTTGGTAAACGATTGTTATTTGTTGCAAAATAAATTAAATTCAACTGCAAATCATCAATCAGAAACTTCAGAAGAAACAAGTATTGTAAAAAAATTCTAGCAGTGATTGAAAGCTTCTACTTATGTCTGATTACAACTCTAAACCTGATGAAGCTTGGATTTTAGATACATCTTATACTTTTCATAGTCACCTAATCGGGAATCATTTTCAACATATGAAGAAATTTCAAAAGGTGTTGTGATGATCGATAATAGCACATGTTGTCGGATAGTTGGTATTGGTCGAGTCAGAGTAAAGATGTTTAATGGGACGGTTAGAATACTTGATGCAGTGAGACACATTCCAAATTTGAAAAAAAAATCTTATCTCCTTAAATACTCTTGATTCAAAAGGGTACATGTACACTGTTGAAGGTGGAGTTTTGAATGTTATCAAAGGAGTCTGCATTGTGCTAATAGGATATAGAAAATCACATTTATATATCTTGCAGGTTACTATGGGATCTTCGAGTAATCAACATATTTTAAGAATTTAGGTTAATTTAGAGTTGGCTTTTGTACCGTTGGAGTCTAATTTGGGGTCTTCGTTTAAAAATACATCTCAATGGAATTTTGAATCCAGTTTGCCATCATTATTGACGGTGTCATCGTATTCAATTGCTAGAAGTGGACCCATTTTTCGCCATAAGATTCCATGTAGGTACAATTCTGCTGATTTTGTTGATGGTTTGAATACGGTTAAGGGTGTTCATTCTATCCAAGGTCCCTTTTTTGATATATTCAGTCGTGATTTTGTTAGAGGACTTATTTCAGCCTTATTTGGTGGTCATTAATCACTTTTGCCCCCAGTTGGGGTAACAGAGGTAGAGAATATTTTCAGTTGGAATTGTTGATGGAGAAGTCCATCTATGTTTTTCATTGAAGAATTCAAGTTTTTCCTTGCAGTGACATTTGTCTCCAGGTATAGAATTATTTTAAAATTTTGTTCATTGCAGTAGAATTTGTGTCGAGATGGAGATTGTTAGAAATTGGGTGTGACCTGAATTTTTTTGTTGAAGATAATTGAGAGTTCTAATTAAAGCGTACATTAAGAAGAATTATATTTGAAATGCAATTGTTGAATCCTATTCAAGCTTATTTGGCAAATTTTAATTAAAATTCTATTTGAAAGCCCATTGGGAATAGGAATTTGTGTTGGACCTGATGAAGACATTGGGATGAAGAAATTCAAGATTTTTTTGGAGTAAAAGATCCGAAAGTGGGCATCACGGCACCACGACAATTTTGGCCGTCCGGCGCCACCCGTCTATTTCACCCATGAGCGATTTATTCCGTCCTTTTCTATTTTGGACTTCGTTGTTGCATTCTAATTCAACTATAACTATATTATAAGGACTTGGACGTCCCCTATTTGTTCTCTATATATATTTAGTTTTTCATTTTATTTTAGATTAAGAAAGTTTGACAAATCATAAACACGTAATCTTTGTATTCTCTGTCTATATTATAATAAAATATCTATTCTCTACAAAATTATATTGTTCTTGTGATCTTTACTTCATATCGTGGCTTAATCTCTTATTTTTTTTCATAACAAATTGGTGTCACAACATTTCAGTTTTCATAACTAAGAAGTTGAAATATGGGATTTTCTCTTCTGCTTATTTTGTTGAATGTTTTCTATAAGTAGTTTTTTATGAATTTCTACTTTTCTCTTTCAAATTTCTAATCAAAGTTTTAAAATGGTGTGAATTTCTTGATGGGATTTTCAAAATGTAAACTTTATTTTGTATGAATCTTCTTGTTGTGGTGTTGACGTGGTAGAGATACCAATATGGTGAATATAGATCTGAGAATGGTGTTGCTTATGAGTTTGTGGTGGTAGCCTAGTTTGATTGTGTTTTTGCTAGCGAGGTGGGGTTGGGGGCCGAGGGCGGTGACCAAACGAGGAAGAAATTCCCTAATTGGTAGCGTAATTTCAATGAATGCTTCTTCTTTTTTTCATTTTTTTCATTATTTTTTTCTATTTTGTAATTATTTTAATTAAATAAAGCGTAATTGGCAATATACTCCTCTAGCGTTTGCTTATTTTGTGGAATACCTCATTTTGTGTGATGTGGGTAGTGAGTGGTGGAAAGACTTTTAGTTTTTTTATTATTTGGGTATTAGATATTAGTGATCATTTTTCTATAGAGAAGTGTAATATAAGTTCTACTTCTCTAAAAAAAAAATTTCTTGTGTTGATTTTGAATCTTCATGGGTGTATTGTGGAAGAACAACAGGTCTATTGGTCAAACGTTTATATGCAAATCAACTCTGGAATCAATAAACTTTGCGGAATACAATCCTAAATTAGGAATCTTTTAACAAAATAATCCTAAATCCAACAGAAATAGAAACCAGTAGAATACAAACCTTAAACACATCAAAATTAGCCAGCAGTAATATCATAAAGCAGCAATAAAACAAACCTTACACCAACAGATAGCAAAATAAAAATTGAATATAGACCTTAATCCAACAACACCATCCAACCCAACAGAGTACATAAACAACAAACTAGCAAAGTACAAAATTGTAGAATACAACAGAATGGCAGATACTTCTCCAGTGAACAAAATTATGAAAAATGATTGCTGATTTTAATTTTTTGGTACATTCTTGAAGTTCCATTACTACAATCACCTGTTGATTTTTCTCAATTCGTGTTTCAAACAAATGGTGCCTTAAGTGAGTATTTGAGTTTGAAAAAACGAAAATACCCTTTGAATTTTAATTCCTTTTGGTCCTCTTTACTATTTTTAACAGGTAAACTAAAATATATAGACGACAATTGGTGTTCCACAATGTCTCGACGATTTAGGGGGTTTTTGCGTCAAAACAAAAGATTATGATGGTATTCCATGAAACAAGCAAACGTTAAGCGGTATTGGGCCATTATCCTTAATTAAATGTTAAAATATCACTTAATCATACATTAAATTGACCAAAATAAGGCAGACGTTCGATTTTTTTTATCGAACGTTGGATTTTTGGAAGGAAACATTTAACAAAAACTATGACCTTTCATTGGCCTTTAGTTTTTGTGTCAAATTGGAGGCTGCGGAAACCATGTATCTTTAAGGGAAAATTAGGTACAGCACCCTAAAAAAATTAAGTATTTGATTAATACCTTGAAACTAACTAAAACTACAATTACCGTATTAATTACGTTCAAAACCTTAACACCACAACAAAAATCCAAATTAGAAGGGGAAATCCCTGAATCAGAAAACCCTCGAGAAACCTCTATCCTCGACTTCGACTCCGACTCTCAAATGTTCTTGTAGACATAACCTTACCCACCAATATAATGCTGCTACATTTTTGTAGTTTTAACGAGAGTTTCCCATTTGGATGATTGGGTGATTTTGGGGGGGGGGGGTGCTGTAAATCCATGATTTTTTCTAAATCTTTGTTGATATTAGGTCGATTTTATCTATGATCCAAGTAGGTAAATTAATATCATGAATCAAAGTCATCCAAGAGAAAATCTAGGAGTATAGAAGGAAATTCAAACTTGAAGAATTACACTCATATGAGTTTGAAGGTAACATTGAATAAACTTTGTTTTTGAGGTTGAACTTTGAATTTGAGTAGTTTTTTCATCCATTTATATTTGAAACAAGTTTGGGCATAGATTGTGATGAGTTTGTGTATAAATGCATAAAAAATTTGTTGTTAAATTTGGGATTAGCTCCAAAACTATGGCAAACTATTTCCCTTTGATTTTCTAAGATACAATCAAGATGTTTGACAAAATGTCTCAATTGGAAATGTTGAGAAATGTTGTTTTTGTTGTAGTGAGAGGATTTGTAGCTGAATTTTTTGCAAACTCTATGCACTATTTGCATCAAATATGGAACTTCCTATCTCAGCCAACCATGCCTTAGCTGGAGCCGTAATAGGGATCGAGTTTCCTCGGGGACTTAATAGCTGAAAGAATTGTATAAAATGGTGTTGGTTCAAGTTACCAAGACCAGAGAACTTCTATTCATTTATATAGAGTTTACAACATAAAGGCTGAAGATTCTATACATAGAGGTAATGCAAATTAAGAGGAGAGAATAAAGGTTAAAAAGAAGGAAAGGAAAAGATTATGCTATAATCAAGTAATCACATCTCTTCCTATAATCACGTCTCTTCCAATATAGGTGGCTGATTATTAGGTATCTTAACATCCCCCCGCAAACGAATAGGGGGAAGACGAACCATGAGCTTGTCCTTGAGAAAGAGAAATCGAGAAGAAGTAAGTCCCTTTGTGAAAATATCGGCAATTTGGTCATGTGTAGAAATAAATTTAACAGCAACATCCTTATTCAAAACTTTCTCCCGAATAAAATGAACATCTACCTCCACATGCTTAGTACGAGCATGAAAAATGGGATTGGATGCCAGGGCAATAGCACCCAAATTATCACACCAAATAGTAGGAACACTTGTAAGAGGAACCTGTAAATCTTTGAGAACCATCCTAATCCAATAGAGTTCAGCAACAGTCATCGCCAATGCCCGATATTCCACCTCAGTACTTGATCGAGCAACGACTGATTGCTTTTTAGCACACCAAGAAATTAAACAAGGACCTAAGAAGGTACCAAATCCTGTGGTGGAGAGGCGGTCATCTGGATCTCCCGCCCAATCGGAATCACTAAATGCTTGTAAGTGAAGACTCCATTTGGAGAAAGTAAGACCATGATCAACAGTACCTTTAAGATAGCGAAGGACCCGTTTGGCAGCCTTCTAATGTGTAGTAGTAGGAGCATGAAGATGTTGACAAAGCTGATTGACAGAATAAGCAATTTCCGGAAGGGTAAGAGTGCAATATTGGAGAGCACCAACAATTTGACGATATTCGGTGGCATGAGAAAAAAGGATCACCACTAGATGCAGCAAGTTTCGAACCTGAGGTACATGGTGCGGGATACGGCTTGGCACCAGCCATATGAGCACGATCTAGAACGTCCAAGATGTATTTGGATTGATGGAGATGCAAACCATGAGAATCACGAGTGACTTGAATTCCAAGAAAATAATGGAGAGACCCCAAATCCTTCAAGGCAAAGTCAGATTTTAATTTCTGAAGTAATGAGGCAATGAATGAGTTGTGTGATCCTGTAATGAGAATGTCATCCACATAGATCAAAATAAAAATATGAACATCTTCTTGGTGATAAGTAAAAAGAGAGTGATCGACTAATGAACCCACAAATCCAAGTTCCAAAAGACATTGAGAGAATCGATTAAACCAAGCTCTAGGAGTCTGCTTTAATCCATAGAGGGCTTTATTAAGACGACATACATAATGTTGATATTGTGGATCAACATAACCTTGAGGTTGAGAAATGTAAACTTCTTCATCAAGAGTACCATGAAGGAAGGCATTAGACACATCCAATTGCTTGATATCCCATCCAAAGTGTACGGCAAGAGTCAAAATAATGCGAACAGTGGCAGGTTTAATAACAGGACTAAAAGTCTCAAAAAAATCAATGCCACTTTTTTTATTAAATCCCTTAGCCACCAAGCGAGCTTTGTAGCGATCAAGAGAACCATCCTCGTTTTGTTTAGTCTTATAGACCCACTTAGTGTCAATAACATTATGATCAATAGGTCTTGGACAAAGGGTCCATGTGTTATTGGCAAGTAAAGCAGCATATTCCTCATCCATTGCCTTTTTCCACTATGTAGAAACTATTGCTTGTGAGAAATTCAATGGTTCTTCAGGTAAAGAAAACGTGGTCAGGGCAGATATAGGATATCGAGTAGAATAGTGGGTAACGAAATCAGGGAAATGCTTGGGCCGTGAAGAGCCAGTTTGTGATCTTGTCACAATCTGATTGGAAGGAGGAATGGAAGAATTGGGAGGTAATGGCGATGAGGTGGCAGGATGAGTGGAATCTATGACTATGGGGTCAGTGGGAGAGATGACCGATTGAATGGGTGAGAATTATTGTCCAAAAGTGGCAAGATATGGGGAGAGCTAAAAGTATTCGAGTTGGATACCTGTTCATGTGGGGAGTGATGGTAATTGCTGGGAAAGTGTCATTTTGGTAAAAAAAACTGCTTGGAGAGAATGTTGAACGTGTAACAGGTGAAAAATCTTCCGGTGGACGAGTGACGATGGACGTATCCTTGGCTGGAAACAATTTCTGATCAAACACTACGTACCGTGATAAATATACTCTCTTTGAGATGGGATCAAGACATCGATAACCTCTATGATTGGATGAGTAGCCTATGAAGATGCACTGTTTACTACAAAAAGCGAGCTTGTTTGTACTATAGGGTCTAAGGAGAGGGTAACAAGCACACCCAAAGGATTTTAGTTGAGAGTAATCAGGCGATCTTTTGAACAGGAGACTGTAAGGAGAGTCGGAATGTAAAACGGGAGTTGGAAGTCGATTGATGAGAAATATGGCAGTGGAAAATGCATCGACCCAAAATTGTTTTGGAAGATTGGATTGAGCCAATAGGGATAATCCAATTTCCATAACATGACGATGTTTTCTTTCGGAAACTCCATTTTGTTGAGATGTATATGGACAAGTAAGCCGATGGAGGATACCATGAGAATTAAGAAAGGAAATGAATTGATTTGAAGTATATTCTCCACCATTATAGGACTGAAATTGTTTCATTTTGCAAGAGAAAAGATTTTCTACTAATAGTTTAAATTTGACAAAGCAATTAAAAACTTCTGATTTAGTGGAAATAGGATACATCCAAGTAAAACGTGAATAATCATCAATAAAAATACAACCACTTGAAGAGGGAATTGGAGAAACCCAAACATCGAAATGAATAAGATCTAATGGACTAACAGACACTCTACTGGACTGAGTAAACGGCAATTGTTTACTTTTCCCTAGTTGACAAGAAGAACAAACAAACTCTTGAGAGAAGGAGCCGGTAACCGGAAGCTTGAAGGTGGAGATGATTTGCTTGGTTACTTTGGAAGAAGGATGGCCAAGCCTAGCATGCCACACATCAAGAGAGGTTTTGATCCCAAAGAAAGCTACACTTGCACGGTAGTTATTAAGAGAAACTTTATTCAATGTGATAGGATAGAGACCACCTTCACTTGTTCCCTCCAGAAGTGTTTTTCCTGTTGTCTTGTCCTTGACAAAGTAATGAGTATCGGTTAGAATAAAATAACAATTGTTATCCACACAGAATTTATTAATAGAGAGCAAATTGATCAAGGTGTTAGGACAATGTAGGACATCTTTCAAGGATAATTATTTTTTAGGATTTTGGATAGAGAAGGAACCAATATTGGAAATGGAGAGACCAGATCCATTACCTACAGCCACCGAATCTTCACCAGTGTAAGGTTCCTGTAAAGACAAATTGGCAACTTCATTAGTAATATGTTGATTTGCCCCCGAATCAGCATACCACACGTTGGACTCCTCAAAAATATTGTTGCTTTGAGCAACCATTGCAGCGAGTTGAGTCGGTGGATGGTGTCCCTGATAACTATAATCCATGCGATGATAGCAATCCAAGGCTTGGTGACTTGTTTTGCCACAAATCTGACAGGGAGTGCGAGGATCAGAATTGCCATTACCACTAGACATCAGATTGGAAGGCACTTCTTGTGCCTTAAAAGATCTTTCTTGTGGATGAGATCTTGAAAATTGTGGCTTAGATGAACCTTGTCTTGAAGAATATTTAGGAAGATAATTTGGTTTGTTACGCCGCTGTCTTCCCTCACGTGGATTTCTGCCAGCAACCATAGCAAAGGCGGGTTGCTCCATAGAAGATAAATGAGCTTGGTTGTCAATCATTATCTCATAAGAAAGCAATTCTGATTGGAAGTCATCAAAACTCATGGTACTATATCGCAAGGCAAACGAAACAGATGTGACAAAAGGATTAAAGGCTGAGTTCAATCCACTCAATATGTAAGAAAGAAGATCGTTCTCACTTTCTGGCTTACCAACAACTGCAAGCTGATCGGCAAGGGATTTGACATCAGCTAAATAGTCGATGCATGTCCTATTTCCGTGTTATAGTGTCTGTAGTTGGCATTTGAGGCGTTGCACATGGGCATGCGAGTGTGAAGCATATCGCTTGGCCAGAGAGTCCCACACTTGTTTGGCAGATGTGAGACCAAAAACAGAAGGAATGACTTTATTTGTTAGAGTAGCATTCGGCCATCCTAGAACAAATTGATCCTTCTTGTTCCAGATAACATATTCAGGATTAATATCCTCAGTAGACGTTCCCTCAGAGTCAAGAAATTTCTTAGGACAGGGTTCGGAACCATCCACAAATCCTAGCAAATCATTACTACGTAGAACAAGTAGTAATTGTGAGAGCCAATTAAGATAATTGGTACCGTCCATCTTCACTGAAATCAATTGAGAGAAGTTTGGTTGAGAGAAAACCAAGGGAGCGGTAGGAGCAGAAGCCATTGATAATGACAGGAAAAAAAAAACTTGATTTAGCATAAGCTATAGAAGCTCTGATACCATGAAAGAATTGTATAAAATAGTTGTCTCTGAATTGTTCTAACTAGTGAAATTTATTGTTGATGTCTTTTGATTTTTCAATAAAGTTGTTTTATAATGCATTTGTATCGTGATATGAATTTCTTCTATTCTTCATTTCTTTGTTTTTTGACATGAATTTGATATATTCTGAACAACGTGATTTGATTCACTTGTCAAAGTTGCTTCTATCTTATATGTTGTTATAGCTAGAATGTATTCATGTGCTTTAGAGGCTTGCTAGATGAAATCTGTCAAAGTGGCAAGTGTTAGGCTCATAAAGTTGTCTCATTATTTTTTTTAAGTGGAAGTCTATACAGTTTAGTATAATATGTTATTTTTTTCATTAGCAATCCATTTTCCTTTTTATCAAACATTATTATTGCTCGAACAAGTAGTGTCAACGAACTACTTGTGACTAAAGAGATATCTTTTTTACCTCAGTTTCTGAAGGTGAGAATATTTTATTCAACTAAAACGACTGCTCATCCTTGTTATAGAGGAGTGGGGGAAATTTACAAACTTCTGGATTGAGAGACTTTTTAAAGATGTCCATCACTTCTATTTTGATTCAAGTGTTGGTGTGCTATGAATGGTGATGGACAACCTGCTTTTTCCCATGATTTCAGATGTTACTTTGAATTCAAAGTGCAAATTCATCAATTATTTAGTTTATTAACATATAAATAATTGGTGGTTTTAGTTTAGACTTGGCTAATTTTTATGATTGCAAGTAATTGCTTTGATAGAAGAGCTTCCGACAACTGTAAAACAAAATGATGGTTCTAGTGTCGATATTAATATGACTAGTGAAGCATCTCCTAACATGCATCATTCATGATTCACCTTTGATGTGGTAGATATCCCACAAAGGGAAAGTGATTATAGAAATCTGCCAGGTTACCTGAAGTTTTGTCCCATAGGTGCAAGGGTTTGATATAAGTGGCATGACCTATTTTTTCTCATGTTTCAATTATAAAGGGTGGAACCACCACCACCAACATCTTTAGACGACATATCCCTTTGTGCTCGACAATCACTTGTAAAATCGAAATACTCAGCCTCAGCATCGGCCAAATCCACCTCGATTGTCTTTTTTTTTTTTTTGAAACTTTTTTGAATTGATTTTAATGTTTTAATTTGTGTTTTATCACTTTTTTGAAATTTTGTTACTTTTTTTAGTATTCATCACTTTTTTGAATTTCTATCACTTTTTTTTAGTGTTTGTCATTTTTTATTAAAATTTTATCACTTTTTTAAATGTTTGTTACTTTTTCTTGTCAATTCTTTAAAATTTTTATCACTTTTTGAATGACAAACACTATTTTTTAAAAAAATAAAAGTGACATTAGATGTCATTTTTTAATAAAAAAAAAGTGACACTTAACTTTAAAAAGTGACATTGGGTCACATTTTTAGTCATTTTTTTTTATTGTCACTTTTTCTATTAAAAGAAGTGACAATTAATTTTACGCGGTATTTTTTACTTCCAAAATATGTTTCATATGATGTTTCAAAAGACCATTAATTTTAAGGATATTTTTGTAAGTTGTCCTATTTTTAATGGATTATGGACCTACTTTTAGCCCAAGCAAATTTGGAAACCCAACTACCTCCATTTCGCCCATTATTTTTAATTCATTTATCTTTTTCTTATCAATCACGAATTTTTCAATAAAATAATGTCACACGAAAATTCAATTTTTTTTTTTTAACCACATATTTTTCAAAAATTATTATTCCTCTCATTATAATTTGAAATAATGGGAGTCGAACTTCTTTTTTAATCACACGTTTTCTAAAAAATTATTATTCCTCTCATTATAATTTGAAATAAGATAATGATGAATGTACATCAAAGTTTGTATATCAAGGGTTACCCCGCCCTCACATGGGGGGTGGGACCCACTGAAANTCATTATAATTTGAAATAATGGGAGTCGAACTTCTTTTTTAATCACACGTTTTCTAAAAAATTATTATTCCTCTCATTATAATTTGAAATAAGATAATGATGAATGTACATCAAAGTTTGTATATCAAGGGTTACCCCGCCCTCACATGGGGGGTGGGACCCACTGAAATAATATTTTTTTATTCGAATGGACCCCACCTCCCATGTGAGGGGGGTGTAACCCCCGATATAATGTCCGATGTACCACTAGCATGATCGTTTGGAATAATGGGAGCCAAACGGACACCTCGCTTCTCCAGGAAAAATACAGGTTTTTGATTTTTAAATGGAGATGAGGGGATCGAACCCCGTGCCATTCGAATGCAAAACAAACCCTCTTCCATTTGACATTTATCCCAAGATTGTAATCGGCTTTTTTTTTTTTTTTTTTACAATAATTAAATCTAGAAGAAAGTAGGCGCAGACATTTCCAACGTTTTTCATGATAATTATCTTCCTCGTTTGGATTATAGTATTTTTTTTGTTTGTATATGCCAATTTTAAGTAACATTTCCAGAATGGCTTCATCCCAATTCCAATCTTTTTCCCGAAATCTTCACCAATTCTTATCCTGTTCCTTTACATTTTCCAATTTTCCCATAAAAGATGAGAGAACAAGATCAGCAAACAAGAGTATTATACGAGCTGTGTTCAATGATTATTCACATCCTCCGTACGCCGCCGCTTCCCGTATCGTTTCCCAGCCTTCTAGGCCCATCTCTTCTGTCGTCGCCGCCGCCGCCACTGCAGATTTCTCCGGCGGCTTTTGGGTCTCTGTTTCTTGGGATTTCAATTGCCTTGATGTTGTTTGGATCTGTGACTTTTATAATTGGGCTCATATTGATGCCACTGGTGATTACACTTGTGTTGTTGTTCTACATTGTGGGGATTATATCGAATTTATCAGAATTTGGCCGGACCATCCTTTGCCCTGCTTCTGATAAGTTTCCTCCAGGTAACATTGACACCTTATTTTCTTGAGCTATGCTATTCATCCCAATGGGGTTCCATCCGGCGTTAACGTGACATTAAATGATAGGTGAAACTAAATCATTTAGCCAATCATTTAATACCACCTGGGGATGCATCCCCACTGGGCTACATATCATTATTGTATTTTCTTCTTTTCAGATCCCCACTGGGCTACATATCATTATTGTATTTTCTTCTTTTCAGAGCATGTTTCACTCTTTGGCTTCTTTGTTTACTTTTAAGCCTGCCAAGACATGCTTTATATGTACTCATATATTATATTCTGTATTTGGCTGTCTCCCTGGCTATGTTTGTTTGCTCAAAATTGAAGCTTGAGGTTGAAATTACGGAATGGAACTCTAATTTCATGTACACAATCAGATAGTAATAGTATCAAATTATTTACATATCGATATGATTTGTTCCGTCTGACTACTATTCTGTCAAATAACTATAGAATTAATGTTTCCTGGTGGAATATTTTTATTGTCACAGCATCTGTTTACATTTGCTAGATTTTGAATGTACTATGGTAAGTTGGAGAGTTACAGAGGACACCATTGTGTCTGAGAAGAGAATTAGTTTCTGATGGATGCAAAGAAAGAAAGAGTTGGTTTTTTGTTTATATGATGGTGGATCTATATCCTCTTGGACCTTGCCCGTTGAAGAACGAATTGGCGATTCATAGGCAGTGGCATTCAAAACACAAGTATTCA
Source organism: Fraxinus platypoda (assembly GCA_903798405.1). Classification (NCBI taxonomy): domain Eukaryota; kingdom Viridiplantae; phylum Streptophyta; class Magnoliopsida; order Lamiales; family Oleaceae; genus Fraxinus; species Fraxinus platypoda. The sequence continues at coordinate 6,550 of CAIGRT010114416.1, read as the reverse complement.
GATTTTTATTTTTTATTTTTTCCTCTTCTTTTTGGGTATTTTAACCACATTTATGTTGCAAAGATTTAGGGATGATGGAAAGTATTGCTCGAGAATGGCATACCGAGGGACAAGAGGCAATAACTGTTGTGTCTAGTTAAGTTTTAATTTTTAGTTATATTAATATGAACAAGAGTATAATCTAACATGGTTTGAGGTTTTGATTTTTACTTTGGTCACAGTTTCCCTCTTTACATACTAATCAGTGGTATGCCCTGAAAGATGAATCTCCTAGGAGTCAAATAAGTCATTCAGTCCAGCTTTAGAAGTTTTTTAGAAGTTACTCTATGTTAGGAAAAACAAGGATAGACAATATAAAATTAAAAACAAGAACATAAGATTTACGTGGAAGCCCAAGATGGAAAAAAAACTACGGACAGAGGAAGAAAAATCACTATATCAAAGATGATTACAAGAGGTACGGCTACTACGATCCCTCCGCTACCACCAGACACCCATTTTTTCTCATAATTTTAGTTTCACCAAATATGTTGCACTGTGGGCCTTTTGGGGCTGGGCCAAACAGAATTCGGGTCACTGTACTCTAGCATCTATTTAGAAAACAGATCAGGATTGTGATGTCTGTTCAATAGGAACGAATACATTCCAAGATGTTAATTAATATTACAAGATAAGGACCCCTTTGCTCTCATGGCTAATGGTTGTACTGCCGAAACTATGTTAGTGACCAAATTTGCAACTTTAGAATGCTAATTATACTATTTGTAACTATTAACCTTCCTGCAAGTCCTCTTTTCACATTAGGTGCTATGCATTGCAGCAGATGTCATCAATTTCTGCTTTCTAGTTGTTTGAGAACGTGTTAAAACAATGATGAGTAGATCAAATTAAAATATCTTGTCTTGATTTTCAAGGAGCTAGTTGTTTTCTATGTTCCAGTGCATCTTGCATTGAATTCAACGGAGTGGACAAAAAGGGTTCAAGTAGCCTACCACAAATATATTGGGAACACGGCTTAATTTGTTGTAGATGTTATTGATGCATGCATGTTTAAGACGTAGGCATTTGGAAACTTAGATCATGCTTCTAGCTCTTCTCTTAATCTGCTTTCAGACTTTTCTATATAGGGAGCTTCGTTTTGCACATTAGAGGTTGTTCAGCTGATAATTATTAGATATGCATTGAAACATTGTGGCATTTGATTTATTTGTTTACCTACTTGTTTATGCGTGTGCAGAATGGAGTTATTCAAGTTGAGGCATCAAGCTGGAGAAACAGAAAAGGAGACCATTTTTGACAGTAGCCAGAGTAAGAAAGTACGTAAGTTTAGCTATTATCTTGCTTGATCGTGCATTGGCAATAGGTTTGGCTACTCTTTATGGTTGGTGGTGTGCTTTTCTTCAATCGTGTGAAAGAATGTGTAGCTAATATCGACGTTGGATATGTAGTATCATTTTTCCACTGCATAAATTTTATTTAATCCACATCTGTTTTGCTATCATGCTTTGCCTTTGTCTCTTTAAATTTTACCTGCATTTAAACTATATGTTGAGAAGACGTTTGGCAGAATTTTGAATTGCCTGCCTTATTTAGAAATATTTACCAAAATTGTCTGTAAGCGATACAGGTAGATAATCATCAGCAAATTTCGGTTCATGGCAATACGTAAAAGTTCTAATGACAATCTAGAATTTAGAAATGGGAATATATGCCAACAACTTGAGTCACAACATTTGAGGATACATGAAGGCTCTTGGCTTTTCATTTAAAGAACACGACTCTACCAAGAGGAGATGATATGGTTAGATTAAAATATTAGTTTAAATTTGTTTATCGTGGTTTTGACTTGTCTCACTTGGTAGCATTTGATTCCAAATTTATTAAGAATAAGACTAGTTGTTTCTTGTCATCTCAAGTCATGGGGATGCAACTGAGATAAACTCAGTATCACTTCAGAATAAGAAACAATGAAAAATAAAAATAAAAAGAGTCAATAGTCTTAATTCCCAATTGAATCTTTGTGCATGTTCACAGATGCACAAAGAATCAATTAGGAGAATGTCATTGATGATCGAAAAACGTCAACTTATGGATACAGTGAATTCAAAGAAACAGAAATACAGGAAGGGTAGTGATGGTGATTATTTAAATTAAAGTTATCCGGTGGTTAGATACCAGATAATCGAATGAAACAATGAATCCAAAGAAAAGAAGTACAAGAAGGGTAAAGATGGTGATTAAGAAGTACAAGTGATGGTGATTATTTAAACTAAAGTTATATTATATAAACTAAAGTTATCCAATGGTTATGTGAACGTGATGGCAATGCGGAAAATCATGATCTATCAGGCCAAAAAAGAGTGGTGTGGATGATGATGGAAATTGCATGATAACAAATTCGATTACCCTGCTCTTTCCCGGCAGTTGGAAAAGAAGTCCCGGAGTCAGTAACACGAATAGAACAGCTGCCATCACCACTGGCCCCCAATCAGCCATCCAATCTTGGGTGAGTGCAGTGGCGAATACATATATTTGAAATTAGTTGGACACAATCAAGGGCAGACCCAAGAAATTCTTCCAGTGCGGGTAGTATTAGTAAAAGTAAAAAAAAAAAAAAAAACCATTATAACCAAACACAAAATTTCCTATTCAATAGCACACACAACAATGCACCAACAGAAACACGGATGATTAGATGAATAGTAGAAAACATTAGTGATTGGTTACCAACAGAAAATTCAATAGCAGCCAATCGCAGCTGATCAGATGAATACATGTGGTTATTCTTATTTCCTCAAAATTTCCTATTCAATAGCAGCCAAACTCAAAATTTTCGTATTACTGATGACTGAATTTCTTATGTACATATCTTTAAGAACTCTCTAAAGTATACCCAGAGAACACAGAACATTGATATTAATAACAAGCAATTAAACTTACCACATTCATTATTGGTCAAATAAATAAATAAAACATAACATAATGACTGAAAAAAGATACTGATTCATCAATGATGTTTTACCCACATTGAAATAAACAAAATATCAGTGCATAAATTCAATAGAAAATTAGTGGTTACCAACAGAAAATTCAATAGCAGCCAATCGCAGATGATTAGATGAATACCTGCGGTTATTCTTATTTCCTCAAAATTTCCTATTCAGTAGCAGGCAAACTCAAAATTTTCCCCAAACAGCCAAACTCACAACACTTGTGGTTATTTCTATTTCCTCCCCTATAAATAAGCGACGTAGTTACCCATTGCATTATGCATATACTCTACAGCAGTACAGCCAATGCCCAATAGCAGATGAATATTGAATACCAATAGGCAATAAAAATTTTAGAAAACTCACCTACCGACTTGGTAGCCGTCTAGCTGATGAACGCTGCGTGGATGAACGCTGCTACTCTTCAGACCACCAACGTGCATGGATGCAGGGGCGTGCGACAGTGCGAGTCTGTACGTGCGTGGACGGTGGATGTAGGGGCTTCTCAAATCTCAACCCAAAGGTTTTGGTATTGTAATGGAATAATGGATTGCATTTGCAGCCTGCAGGGGCTTCTATCATGGGGCGGAATGGGCCAAATAATTGGCCCACTTTTTTTTTTTTTTGTTAGTATCGGGCTGCTGTAAAAATCCAGGGACAGCCCAATGGCAGATCCTTGTTCTTTCTTTTCACACCGTTCAGGCTCGTGTTTTAGTAATCCACAATGATAACAGAAATTCGGAAGCCTTTCATATTTGAATGGAATCCAGTATTTGGTCCCACCGATGTTGAGAAATCTTCCCCTTGAGAGAGGCTTGGATATATCAATTAACACTTTAATCCGTAAGAACTCTCCCAAACAAATTTCACTCTTGTCCGTGTCTACACAGAGGACCTTCCCCAGATGCGAACCAATGTCATTACCCGTTTTCTAGTTCATCCCAGCAAATGGTAGATCATAGCATTGAACCCAAAAAGCTTCTTCTTGAAACAGAATCTCTTTGATAGAAACGACACCCTCACAATCCTGTAAACAAAACAGTTGTTTATCAAATGACCATGGTCTGCCCTTCATGATTCTCTTCTTATCGTCACTCCTTTTCAATTCAATCAAGAATTTGTTTCGTCCTGCATCCTTGACGACAGCTTTCCCTTCCACTTGGCAGACCTTCAGCATTGTGTTCTTCAAAGCTCCTTTATTCACCTCGCGGTCTGAGATCACACTGAAGGCTATACATTGCTTGCTTTTCTCTACGGATAAAAGAATTTCTTCCTCCCCAACCTCCACCTCTTGCTTCTCGTCCTCAGTTAGCTTCAATCTATCATACAGTTCAGACAAATCCCGCTCCATCCTTGCCACCTCTACAGACTAGAAATTCAAGAGGAGAAAACCTAGAGACAACCTTACCTTCGCTCACGAAAGGACATGAATTAATATTATTAAGAATATAAATTTCAGTTATATTTTTTCTAATATCTTAAGCAGCGTTATGATGAAGCCTGGATTTGAGTCACCTGATTTCAGTAATTGAATGCCAAACGGTTTAGCGCCCCGTTTGACCCCCATTATTTCACATTATAACGGGCGGAATAATAATTTTTTGGAGAATTTGTGGTTAAAAAAAATTGGGTTTATGTGTAATATTATTTTTTTGGAGAATGTATAATTGATAAGAAGAGAGATAAATTATAATTTAATGGAGAATAATAGCAGCAGGGGCTAATTTAGAATTGATTCGCCAAAGATACATGCGTCTTAGCTCAAACCATAAATGATAAAATTCGAAACTCCACTAGAATTTGCAAGCTGCTGCTAATCGAAATCAGAAACAACAAAAATCAATTCAATCCCATTAAAACCAAATGATCTGAGTACATATTCAATTGAAAACTGAAATTAAAAAACAGGATTAATACAATGAGTACAGTGATTATCAGCCCATATACATATGAACCCCAATAGCCAACAAGAAAATGCAAATGAGAGCAAAATAGATAATAGAATGAACCAGAATGGATACTCCACTAGTCTGGAAGTTGCCGAACTCCACGAACCGGTTCCGACCCGGCATCTGAATCAGAAGACCCGGAGTCAACAGAATGAACAGCACCACAGCCACGAAAACTGGACCCCAATCTGACATATTGTATATCTATAGAACCAATTTTCTCCGAGGATTGGCCTGAACCGGAGTTTATGGACAATTGCAAATGCTGTTATAAAGGTTTATTAGGGTTTGCAATAAAGGGATTGGAAAAAGTGAAGGACGCTAATGCGAATTCACGCTCAGTGGATTGCTTTATTACGTAGATTTTGTCTTTTTTAGTGAAAGAGATTGATTTGGATTTTGGAAGCATGTGCATCTGGTTGCTTGGCAGATTGGAATTCTGGTTCTAACATTTTGTGCATTTCCTCCGTTATCACGCTAATTGATTCCCAGATTAATGAAAGATTCCATCACTAAGAATTGCACGTGCTAGCACTTCATTTTGGTCGTGTTTGAGTCTCCACTTTTAATTCGAATTGACACCTTCGATATATTTACTACATTCATAGAAGTACTTCAATGTTTTTGTTTTAGAAAGGGATAATTGCAGCAAAGGTCCCAAACCTTTCAGATTTTTGCGCACTTTACCCTAACCTTTGATTTGTGCCAACGGAGGTCCCAAACCTTTCAAAAATATGCACCGGAGGTCCAAATGGATGATTTCCGTCCGTTTGACCGTTAGTTGACCCAGAATAGTAAGTTTTGACCAATTTTTACCAAACTAGAAGGGGCAAAATTGTAACTTGACAATTTAATCCCATAAAATAATTAAAATATAACAAAACCAAAATAATAAAAAAAGAATAATATTCATCTCCATCTTCACCCTACGCTACTCTACCCTATCCTACCCCCACCCACCTACACATCCAAACCAAAAATCATCCTGCCATCTTCTCCAAACCGTAGCGCCGCCGGCACCACCTCTAGCCCTACCCTACCCCCCCACCCACCTACACATCCAAACCAAAAATCATCCTGCCATCTTCTCTAAACTGTAGCGCCGCCGGCACCGCCTCTAACCACGGCAACATCAAAACCATATCCGGCACCACCGCCAATAAAGACTCCAAATTTACCATCCCCTTCCACTTCAAAACCCATCTCCTTCAAAACCCACTTCAACAGCGATTCCGTTTGTAGAATCAATCTGTTTGTGGTATCCCTATTGTTACATCAAATAGATTTAGTTTTGCATACTGCATTGTTGTAATTCTTCTGTAGAATCAACCTTCAAAACCCATCTCCTTCAAAACCCATCTCCGACGGCGGAGTTTTGGTAGATCCGGCAGAGCATAGGAAGGATCTGGAAAAGAAAACAAACCGATTCTCCACACCGCCCTTAGAAGCTACCAAGATTTGCCTCCTGTAGTGTCCTCTTCTTGCTAACAATCTGTCATTTTTTGCTCCTCAGTTCTTGTGAGAGAAACTGATTTTGGGTCTCATTTTTTATAGGATAAAGCTTTGGCTGCATTGGCAATTGAGGACAAGAAAAGGCAGTATGCTGCTGCT
>CAIGRT010114401.1:0-11794 GCA_903798405.1 Fraxinus platypoda | reverse complement strand
TCTTAACTTGAAATCATAAATTAAAGTTAGATTTACGACTCATTAGTTAAGATGAATTTCTAAAATCCATAATAAATAAAAAATACTTAAAAATGACCCCAAGTTTATTTTATTGATATTACCAAAAATAGTGCAAATGAAATTTATAGCATATATAAAAGAAAATCCCCGAGTATCATATTACTCAATTCTTTCTCAGTTTTAATAAAATGGCATAACCCGGAAAATGTCGGGTAATACATCCACACATCTGTCTCAATGATTCTTTGATACTTTCGTCCATCATCTGACAGATTCTAGTTCTTCCCGACTAGCTCAAAAGTCTTACGCTCCATGATCTGAAATGTAAGTCATAAAACGACTATGAATATTTTACATTTAGGGAGATAATTTCGGTGCTAGCGTGATAATTGTACATAATTAGATTTTAACTTTTTGGTGTCGATTATTCAAATAGATTTTGTACATTTAGCACTCAACTTTAATGAACATGCTACTGGTGCACAAAGGCTATACCTACCACTTACAAGGTTTTGAACTTTGGAACCAATTTGGTCAAATCCCGATCCAGATAAAAGGGGTTGTATCCCCATGGCGTACAAAATTTTAAAGAATCATGTGATCTTTGTACAAAATTGGGATTTAAATCTTACCATTTAAACTTGTAAAATGGTTAAATTAAATAACATGTACCCCAAAATACTATGCTAAAACTCATATAAAAATTAATGAAAATTCAATTCATACTTCAAGCAAACAAGTAATAAAACAAGATTACTAGCTCAATGAAATTTCAATTATTGCAAAGCAGTGAATTATTCATATTTGTGAAAAGTAAACGAAAAATGAAATTAATCACTGTCTTGGGTAGGCCTAGTAAAAGCTCCTCGAATTTTATCTTTAAAATTGTTTGTTAGTAATCTAGACAAAAAGAAGTAGGAGATCCGTATAATCGGTAAAAGAACGAAAAATAGAATTAATTTTATTGGATATTCCCACCACTATCTATGGGTTTTAACCTCTTGACTTAGGGTGCTAACCGTATATGTTGGTAACAACCTTGAAAAACAGCCCAAAGAATCTGATTTTTAAGAAACTTGAATCAAAAATGAGTTTTTGACAACTTTTTTGCCAATCGGTAAATAATATATTGCTATATTTATTATATAGCATATCAATCCCCTTTTTCCCAAACTACAAATTGAAGGATTAGGAAAAAATTACCTTGCTGTTCTTCAGAATAAAAGAGAGATTTTTCATTCTTAAGTTCTTAGAAATGAAGGAAGAGAGTTTTTGCAAATAGAGAATGTTTTGTGTTTTGACAAGAACCTTAAGACCAATTTTTATCAAAAACATCATCTACCTTAGTGGCACATGAAAGTGAGAATTTTTTAGGGAAATGAGCTAAACCAAATACATCAACTCATTTTCTAGTGAGGACTTACCATGCAAGCATGATTATTCGGATAAAAGCCGGGACTTTGTTTTTCAAATAGATTTGAACTCCAATTATTTTGTATTATCTAATCGTTTTTCGCGTAAGTTATGTTTTCTTTTGTTTGTAAGGCTTTATCATTGTACGAACAATTAACTATTACTTTTTGTGAGGATTCACTTTCAATCTTATCCTTCATTGAACTATCCCAAACTTGTCAAAGATTTCTGTTTTGTGGCGTTCAACCTTAAAACCTTGATTCTTGATTCAAGAAACAATTGGGTCAAAGTTCTTCGATAAGATTTTTTCTTTCTTAACCGTACATCAGATCTGGTCGTGAATTCCAAAATTCATCCTTCAAGGGTCACATCACAAAACAATTTGGCTTTCTCTTTTAGAGTGAGGACTTATCATGCGCACGAATGGTTATTCAAACGAAAGTCGGGATTTTATTTTTGCAGTTTGATTCGAACTCTATTCGTTCAGTTTTATCTAATGGTTTTTCGTGTAAATCACGTTTTCTTTTGTTTGTATATATTAGGTTTTATCATTGTACGAACAATTAACAATTGATTTTATGAGGATTAAACTTCAATCTTGTTCTCCATTGAGCTATCCCACTTGTCAAAAATTTCCATTGAGATATCCACTTGGGTCAATGTTTGTCGATAAGATTTTAGCTTTCTTGAGATATATCAAGCCTTGTTGTGAATTTCAAGGTTTATCCTTCAAGGGTCACATCATAATACTTTTTGGCTTACTTTTTTGAGTGAGGACTTACCAAGCGCAAGCATGATTATTAGGATAAAATTTGGAATATTGTTTTTCAATTTGATTCGAACTCTATTTGATTTTTTTTATCTAATTGTTTTTCGTGTAAATTATGTTTCTTTTGTTCGTAAGGCTTTATCATTGTACGAACAACTAACCATTGATTTTTTGAGGATTCAATTTCTATCTTTTTTCATTGAACCATCCTAAGCTTGTCAAAGATTCCCATTTTTGTGGTGTTCAACCCTAAAACCTTTATTCTTGATTAAAGAAATCATTGAGTCAAAGTTCTTCGTTAAGATTTTAGCATCCTTCAAGGGTCCCATCATAATAATTTTTAGCTTAATTTTTTGAGTGAGGTGATGTGAACCGACGTAAAAATAGTTGCTCTGAAACCCATAAAAGATTGAATCACAACCCCAAAAGAGCTAAAATCTCGATTTGAAGCTTGACCCATTAATTTATAGAATTAAAGAACCAAAGTTATAAAGAAACTTTACCACTTAATCACAAAAATTATGAACCTTGCTATGAAGTTGTAGAATGCCATAAAGATGAAATATTTGATAAGTTCGAAATGAAGTTCAATGAAGAACAGCAAGAAAGCAAATCTCGCTTTATTAAATTTGAGGTTTCCGAAAATGAATTATGTTGTTGCATAGTTATAACTCTCGCAATGGTATAGAACAATTTCTTTGTTTGGGAATAGTATATGCTATAGCATCCTATTTTATACTATGCAACATCTCCTCGTTTTCATTTACTAGAAACAATTGTGGTTCCTCTTACATGCCCAACATGAAATTTGATGTTTTGGTTGTTGTAACCGAAGTTTCGGCCCATGTAATTTCAAAAAGTAATGCCATGGCTTCCTTGATTTTTTTTGCTCGTGATTTCGTCATTGGTCCTTCTGCCATAATCAACGGATGGCTAGCCTTCTTTCCATGGTTCTCATCATTCATTCCTTCTTGAAAAGGATCTGTCCTCGAATTGTCACTTGCATCAAACAAAGAAAGATCAAAAACATTGAAAGTAGCATAAATGTTTCAAGCACTTGAAACGGTCCATCTCCTCTCAATTGTAAATTTGACCTCTTTTGAGCAGGAAAACACTCTTTCCTTATATGCACTCAAACCCATTCACCTAGTTCAAAAGTAACGTGCCTCCGTCCTTTATTATCTTCAGAAGCATAATATTCATTCTTCTTCTCAATTTGATAATGCACCTTCTCATGGATAGATTGATCTCACCAATTCATCCTTCTTCTTACCATCCAAACGAGTTAATGGATTAAAGCCATAAGAATGTATGGTCCTATGTCATAAGAATTAAGGAACTTAACATCTCTATCAGACACAATACTTCTATGAATCCCATGGAGTCGTACTAATCAGCTATGTTCGTGGCATCATCTATTTTATGACATAGAATTCAAGAGTGCCATCTTACTGAACCTTCCACTACCACATATATGGAATCCCTACCCCTTTTAGTTCTAGGCAATCCCAACACAAAGTCCATGGATATATCAACACAATCCCCTTTTACACACCTTATGGCAAAACCCTCTTTTTACATGTAATGTATCTACTACAAATACGATTAACATCTATTTTCATTTTAGGCCAATAAAAGTGTTCATGCAACATCTCTAAGGTCTTCTTAATGCCAAAATGTCTCATTAAACCCACACTATGTGCTCATGTACTAACAATTCACGCACAGAACATTTAAGAATACATAACCTATTTTCTCTAAACAAATATCCATCATGCTTACAAAATTTATTAATTGCACCTTTATGACATGATACATATGTATAAGAAAAGTTCGGATCATTAGCATACATGTAAGACAAATTCAAACTCAAGCATCTTTGCACTTAAAGAAGTAAGAAGTACATACCTCCTTGATAATACATCAACTACTATGTCCTTTTTTACCTTGTTTGTACCGAATGACAAAGGGAAATATCTCAATAAACTCCATCCACCTCGCATACATTTTGTTTAATTAATCTTGACCCTTTAGATGTTTCAATGACTCATGATCGGTGTGGATTACAAACTCATTAGGCCACAGGTAGTGCTGTCATATTTCCAAGGCTTGAACAAGTGTATAAAATTCTTTGTCATATGTAGGATAATTTAAAGCTGTACCACTTAGCTTTTCGCTCTAAAACGCTATTGATCAGGCTATCCTGCATTAAAATAACTCAAATTCCTATGCCTGAGGCATCACATTTAATCTCAAAAGTTTTGTTTAAGTTGGGTAGTGCTAAAACAGGTGCAAAACACAACATATCATAGTATTAAATTTATGTTCTTGATCAATATCCCAATGGGATCCTACACTCTTTTTCACAATCTTAGTGAGTAGCATGGCAAGTGTATTAAATGTTTTAACAAAACGCCTACAAAAGCGAGCTAAACCATGAAAGCTTCTTACCTCAGTTATACTTTTAGGAGTTGGTCACTCCTTGATGGCTTTGATTTTCTCTTCATTCATTTCAATACCCTTTGCACAACAACATAACCAAGAAAAATAATTTTTTTCATACAAAATGTACACTTTTTAAAGTTAGCATTTTCAACAAGTGCAAAGTTCTGTTGAAGCACACACCTCAAATGCTCTATATGCATACACTAGAATGTTATCAAAGTAAAGTACTACGAATTTACCAATGAATGCACGCAAAACATGGTTCATTAATCTCATGAAAGTGTTAAGTGCATTAGTAAGTCCAAATGGAATAATTCACCGCTCATACAATCCATATTTAGTCTTAAAGTAATTTTCCATTCATCTCCTTCTTTCATCCTAATTTGGTGATATCTACTTTTAAGATCTATTTTACTAAATATAAATGATCTATCAGTTTATCAAGCATATCATCTAACCTAGGCATGGCATACATGATACTTTACCGTTATATTGTTGATTGCCCAGCAGTCAATACACATTCTCCAAATCCCATCCTTTCTAGGTACATGCAGCACTGGCACATGGACACATGCTTTCCCTCACATGCCCTTTGCTCATCAATTTCTTCACTTGCCTTTGAAACTCCTTTGTCTCCTCAGGATTACTTCTATAAGCTAGCTGGTTTGGAATAACAACTCCATGTATTAAACCAATCTCATACTCAATACCTCGAATGGGTGGTATAGCCCTCTAGGCATGTCTTCAGGGTACAAGTCCTCAAATTCCCGCAACAAAGAAATAACTAAACTAGGAAAGGGTTGGTTAGTTTTCTCAAAATTGAGGTATGATTCCTTGTAGACCAGTAACATAAAAGGCTGGTTTTCCCCTAAAGCCTCTTTATTTCACTCTCTTTTGAAAAGAAGCTCACTTTTGACTTTTCATTTCTCTCTGAAAACTCTCTTTTCTCTCTTATGGCTCCACTTTTTTTTCAATGTTTGCAACCACCTCTCTATTTTCTCTTTTGTTTGAAGTTTCAGTGGTGCTCTCCTTTTGCCTCTCTTTTTTTTCCTCTCTTCCTAACCTCTCAATTTTAGTTGGTCCTCATGGACCTATTTTGGTGTTAATGAAACAAAATTAACAGGTTTCCCATCTTTGACAAAGCTGTACCTATCTTTGTACCCATCATGTACCACTTTCCTATCATACTGCCATGACCTCCCCGATAATATACGCCCAGCATGCATAGGAACTACGTCACACATCACCTCATCACTATACTTCCCAATTATAAAGCTCACCAAGACTTGCTTATTAACCCTAATCCACATTCATTCAACCATAAGGTCTAGGATGTTTTAGCATAGTCAAACCCAATTTCTCTACAAGGGTAGTACTAGCAACATTGTTACAACTCTCCCCATCAATAACTTACTACATACCTTCTTGTTGACATGGCACCTAGTATGAAAGATGTTCTCCCCATCAGAACGCGCCTTGTAACAAGTGTTTCACCTACCACTAGGTACTGTACCCCATCACCATAATTAGCGTCCTCCAATTCAGGCATCTCGTCACTGTCATTATCACTCACCACTTCCCCATTACCACGTTCTTGCCCTTTTGTTTGGGCACTGAGAAGCAATTTGTCCTGAACCTAAGCATCTAAAACACTTGATATCCCTATTCCTAGGAGGGTGGGAATCCACCTTGGGTTTAATTTGCTAACCACTTCCTCTTTTCCCCTTGGTGGTTCGATCTTAACCTTTGAAACAGCCCCTTCACTTTTATTACTATTCCACTTCGGTTTCCAAGAAGGATTAGAACCCGAAGAACTAGAAGAATACCTAGCTTCTCCTTTTCTTTTTAACAATCTCTCTGCTTTCATAGCCACATACAATATATTCAAGCCATTGTAGCTATCTTTATCTCCATGTGGCAATCTTCCACACTCTTCGAACCTTGACTAAGGCTTTTAAGTTTTTGATAAAGATCCCTGTAATATTGATTAGGCATAAATCCCTTCCTTATGATAGCTTTCAACTCACCTCATGTTTCAATAGGCATCCTACTTGATGCAAATTGATCCCACCATATGATTGCATAATCGGTGAACTCTATGACAACTAGTTTCACCTTTTTCTCCTCTAAATAGTTATGACAATCAAAGATCAATTCCAACTTCTTTTCCCACTCTAAATACACCCCGGATTATTTCTACCTTGGAATGAAGGAATTTTCATCTTAATGCTACCCAAATTCCGATCAACCCGACCTCCAACAAAGTTTTTAGGATCTCCTATAGACTCCCTTTCACACCTATCTCCTCTATTTATCATCCTACCCATTTTGCCCTATAATATTTGATCATTCTCATTTGCACTATTCAATTCATTCCCATCATCAGATTCAATCCTAGGATCATGCCTACCTTGCCTCCTAACATTAGGAGCTCCTCTAGGTTGCCCCCTTTGTAAGTTAGCTATCACTGTATCCTGCCGATCCATTTTGTCTCTAATTCCTCTCAATGCTTTCTTTCACGTTCTCTAGGGAACTGGTTGAGCTCAATCAAAATTTTCCACCTTGGTGAGGTTCAAACCCGAAGTACAATGAATTTAAGAAGGATATTGACTCGGGGAAAGGACTCAAGAAAGGAGAACAGAAGAATTGATTGAAAACACAACCAAGAATTTCAAGAAAGTGATTCTTGAAATCGATTTACACCTTTTACACAACAAAATTGATATCAGTGGATGATTTAGGTATTGAATTGATTTCTTGAAAGAAATTGCACTTCAAGAATTTTCAAGAAAGTGTTTCTGGAAATCGAATAAGCCTCCTTTTTGGCTTGGAATTTTCATTTTCTTTTTTTGAATTTTCGTTTTTTTTCTAGACTAAATACGAGGAAAATAAACAAAGGCAAGAAAGATCGAAACAAAATTGTATTTGTGTTCATGGCATTTGAGTTTACGCAAAAAACTCAAGAAGATGATGAAAAGTCAAGAAAACGATGGACATTTGATGAAAAAGATGAAAACTCAATAGAGAAGATGAAAAAAATGCGGAAAGATAAAGATATAACCTTGATTTTAGAGTCAAAGCTCTGATACCAATTGATGTAAACCAACGTAGCAATAAACCTCAAGAAAGCTAAAATCCCTATTTGAAGGTTGACCCAATAATTTATTGAATCAAGAAACCAAAGTTATAAAGAAACTTGACCCCTTAATCACAAAAAATATGAACTATGAGGTCGTTGAGCGCCACAAAGATGAAATCTTTGATAAGTTCGAAATTAAATTCAATGAAGAACACGAAGAAAACAAATCTAACTTTATTAATTCTCTCAATATTGTGTTGTTTTTACAATGAAAAGAATGAATCCTAATTATAGGGAACTCATAAAAACCATTATAAAACAGAATTATATAAAAAAGATCCATAACAAGAGTTATACCAAAAATCGACTTCTAGAAAAAAATCTGAGAAAACACATTCCTAAAATGAACTATGCTACCGAAATTTCACTTGTTTGTTTCGGGAATAGTACATGCTATAGCATCCTACTTTATACTATGTGACAGCATAGGTAATAGATCTTCATTTTTAATTGCTTGAATCAAGTTCAACAATTGAGGTTCCTCTTCCATGTCCAACACGAAATTTGATGCTTGACTTGTTGCAACCTAAGTCTCGACCCATGTAACCTCAACAAGTAATTCCATGGCTTCCTATATCTTCTTTGCTCGTGATCTCTTTATTGGTTCTTCCACAATCAACGGATCGTGTTAGTCTTCGTCTCATGGTTCTCATCATGAGAACTTACCATGCACACACATGATTATTCTGATAAAAGCTAGGATTTTGTTTTTCAGTTTGATTTTAACTCGATATGTTTTATTTTATCTAATTGTTTTTCACGTAAAAAATGTTTTCTTTTGCTTGTAAGACTTTTATCATTGTACGAACAAATTAACCATTGATTTTGTGAGGATTCACTTTCATTCTTATTCTTCCTTGAACTATTCTAAACTTGTCAAAGATTTTCATTTTTGTCGCGTTCAACCCTAAAACCTTGATTTAAGATTCAAGAAATCATTGAATCAAAGTTCTTCGATAAGATTTTCTTTCTTGTGGTGCATATATCAAATCCAGTTGTGATTTCCAAGGTTCAACCATCATAAAACTTTTTGGCTTTCTATTAGAGTGAGGACCATGCGCACTAGTGGTTATTCGAATGAAAGTCGGGATTTTGTTTTTCAGCGTGTTTCGAACTCCATTTGTTTAGTTTTATCTAATTGTTTTTCAAGTAAATCGTGTTTTTTTTTTTATCCGTAATAGGCTTTATCATTGTACGAACAATTAACCACTGATTTTGTGAGGATTCACTTTATGTCTTATTCTTTATTGAACTATCCCAAACTTGTCAAACATTTCAATTTCTATGTCGTTCATAAAACCTTGATTCTTGATTCAAGAATTGGGTCAAAGTTCTTCGACAAATTGTTGCTTTCTTGGTGTGCATATCAAGTCTTATGTGAATTCCAAGTTTCATCTTTCAAGGGTCACATCATTAAATATCCCAAACTTGCCAAAGATTCCCATTTTTGTGTTGTTCAACCCTAACACCTTGATTCTTGATTCAAGAAATCATTGGGTCAAAGTACTTCGATAATATATAAGCTTTCTTGGGGTGCTTATTATCAAATCTTGTTGTGAAATCCAATGTTCATTCTTCAAGGGTCATAACTTTTTGGCTTACTTTTTTTGAGTGGGAACTTACCATGCGCATACATGATTATTTGGATAAAAGTCGGGATTTTGTTTTTCAGTTTGATTCGAACTGTATTTGTTTGTTTATCTAATTGTTTTTCGTAAATTTTGTTTTCTTTTGTTTGTAAGGATTTACCATTGTACAAACAATTAACAATTAATTTTGTGAGGATTCACTTTCAATCTTATTCTTCATCGCTCATATACCAACTTATCGAAGATTTCTATTTTTGTGCGGTTAAACCCTAAAACCTTGATTCTTGATTCAAGAAATAATTAGATCAATGTTCTTCCAAAGACTTTAGCTTTGTTGAGATACGTATATCTAGTCTTGTTGTGAAGTCCAAGGTTCATCCTTCAAGGGTTATTCGTAATAATTTTTGGCTAACTTTTTGGAGTGACTACCTTGCGCACGCATGATGTAAACTAATAAAAGTCAGGATTTTAATTTTTTAAATCTGTTTTTTGCTCTATTTGTTTTGTTTTATCTAATTTTTTTTAAGTACATTTTTTTTTGCTTTTGTTTGTCCTTACTATTGTACGAACAATTAATCGTGATTTTGTGAGTATTCATTTTCAATCTTATTCTTCTTTGAACTATCCTAAACTTGTCGAAGATTTTCATTTTTGTCGTGTTTAGCCCTAAAACCTTGATTCTTGATTCAAGAAATCATTGGGTGAAAGTTGTATATCAAATCTTATTGTGATTTCTAAGGTTCATCCTTCAATGTCACATCATAAAGCTTTTTGACTTTCTCTTTTAGTGAGAGGTCTTACCTCATCGAATGGTTATACGGATGGAAGTCAGGATTTAGTTTTTTGGTTTGATTCGAACTCCATTTGATTAGTTTTATCTAATTGTTTTTCAAGTAAATCATTCTATTTTTGTCTATATGTTAAAGGCTTTATAATGGTATGAATGATTAACTATTGATTTTGCGAGGATTCACTTTAAATCTTATTCTTTATTGAACTATTCCAAACTTGTCAAAAATTTCAATTTTTGTGTCATTCAACACTAAAATCTTGATTCTTGATTCAAGAAATCATTGGTACAAAGTTCTTCGATAAGATAAGCTTTCTTGTTGTGAGTACATCAAATCTTGTTGTAAATTCCAAGGTTCATCTTTCAAGGGTCAACTATAAAATATTTTGGGGTTCTATAATCTACCTCTCTTAAAATAAATTTTCGCTCTTAAAATTACCTTAAATGTCATCGTCAAACAATTGGGAATATTCGTAATATTGTTTTCGTTTCATTGATCTGAATAACGCTCAACTGAGACTTCTAGGTGATGAGCTGACAAGTGGACCACTTAAATTTCAAAACTCTCCTTAAATAGTTTAGGTATTTTTGACAAAACTTTTCTGTTTTGCAAATATAGAAACCAAGAAAACTCGAAAAATAAAATAGGAATAAAAGTATTTTAAGGTATAACTTCCTGAATTTTTTAGAGTCGACTATTCTCATAAGTTGATATGTTTTCATAACATAATTACTAGTCTTAAAATCACATAATATCATAAAATTATCATTCTCATAACTTAAAATATCCATAATGAATTATGATGTGACCCTTGAAGGATGAACCTTTAACTCACAACAAGATTTGATATACACACTCCAAGAAAGCTAAAATCATATTGAAAAACATTGACCCAATGATTTCTTGAATCAAGAATCAAGGTTTTAGGTTGAACGCCACAAAAATGGAAATCTTTGACATGTTTAGGATACATTAATGAACAACGAGATTCAATGTGAATCCTTACAAAATCAATGGTTAATTTGTTTGTACAATGATAAAACCATATATAGTCAAAAGAGAACATAATTTACGAGAAAAACAATGAGATAAAACGAAACAAATAGAGCTCGAATCAATCTAAAAAACAAAATCCCAACTTCCATCGGAATAACCATGCCTGCGTAAGTCCTCACTCTAAAAGAGTAAGCCAAAAAGTTTTATGATGTGACCCTTGAAGGATGAAACTTTGAATTCAAAACAAGACTTGATTGATATATGCAACCCAAGAAAGTAGAAATCATATTGATGAACTTTTGAGTCAACGATTTCTTAAAGAAAGAATCAAGGTTTTAGGGTTGAACGAAACAAAAAAGGAAATCTTTGAAAAGTTTGGGATAGTTCAATGAAGAACAAGATTGAAAGTATTCATCTTCACAAAATCAATGGTAATTGTTCAAACAATGATAAAGTCTTCCATAGACAATCAAAAGAAAACATAATATATGCGAAAAACAATTAGATAAAACTGAACAAATAGAGCTCGAATCAAACTTAAAAACGCAATCCCGACCTCCATCTAAATAACCATGAGTTCGAATGCACTCACTCTAAAAGAGTAAGTGTAATACTTCGAAATTTTATGCTC
>CAIGRT010114383.1:0-18936 GCA_903798405.1 Fraxinus platypoda | reverse complement strand
ATAGTACAATAAAGAAGATACAAAAAGGAAAAGTAATCTCCTAATTTTGGTAGAGAAAAATTTGGCTCAATTTACCTAGATCCCATCTTGTAAAAATTTTCAAACCAATTATAATGGTTTTTTTACCGTTACCTAACAAAGCAGCAACCATATTTGACTGCTTCTCTCTAATGTGGTCTCCACTTCTTGACTGTAATGATCATTTTCTAACTAAAAATTTGATGAGAATTTTTATTAGACAGGCTCCTAATTAAATACTCTAACTATGGAAAGATTTAAGAGGGTGTTTGATGGGGATTAAAATTAGAATTTTAGTACATTGAGATAGAAGTTTTTGAAATATGTGGTTGAAAAGATGTGGAACCCATGAAAGATGTTATTAATATTGATTGTTTAACTTTAACTTAGATTAAAATCAGATTTTAATTCGGCCCAAACATGCCCTAAATATGAATAAATCATCTTTTCCTTATGAAATCACTACTGGATTTCTACAATGATAGATACTTTTTTTTTTATAACCGTGGATGTTTGGGCCAGCTTACGCGCACCTCGACTAATCCTACAGGACCCTGAAGTTTACGGTCGGGTACTCACCTCAGTGGCTTAGAGAATACTCGAACCAGTGACAATTGGGGAGCAAACCTAAGGCCTGACCAATTGAGCAACCCCTCAGGGTTATGATAAATACCAAGTGCAAGGATATTGCATACATTCATATAGATCCGTGTATTCACATAATAATTGAGTAGATCTACCCTCATTCTTCACAGCTAGGGGTGGGTATTTTTTTCCAGAACCAGACGGAAACCGATTAAAACTGGCTGGTTTCGGTACGATTCGTCTAAAGAACAATTCGGTTTTGGGATATATCATCGAGAACCGACCGGTTCTGGTCTGGTTCTCGATGCCTTCGTGAGAAATAAGTTTCTTCCTTTTATTTTCTTTTATTTATTTTTTTGGTAAAATATAAAACCTCAATATTTTATGATTTTTTTAACCATAATCATGTTCCCTTTTCCTTTTTGTCTCTTCCAACTTTATTCTTCTCTTCAATTAATCAATTTCTTTGATTCTTTATTTCAATTTTTTATAGGTAATCACGTAAAGTGGACCTAATTGGAATTTTTGATTAATGGCATGCTTGTTTAATAGTTGGAGTCTATTAATGGTGTGTAGAATTATGTTTTTAATAATGTTGATGTGTGTGTGTGGGGCTTAAACCACTTGACAGGTGTATGTGATATCATTAAATAGTCGACAGCGGCTTTCGAATTTTTGATTGGTGAACACTTTGTTTACATATTTTCAATGTAAATAATGGGATTGGACCAGACCAAACCAGAATCAGAACTGAATGGTTTAGTTCCATAGTTAGATATATAACCAATGGTTCCATTATTAAGATTTTCACTGGTACTCGGTTCGATACGGTTCTTTTTAGAACCGGACCGAACCATATCGCGCGGACTCCTATTCACATCCTTTGCACCATTATATATGTGTGTGTATATATATGCACACAGGAAAAATGAACATTTGTTGCTATATGATTATGTTATCCTATAAAGTGATTGTTTTGACTATAATAAGTTTTTATCACAAGATCAATGTGTTATGTATAGAAGATGTTACAGAAGGAGAGCCTACCAAAATTAACAAGTCTGGTGTAGTTGGAAAAAGACCGATTTCATTAGACATTTCAATAGCAGTAGATCTAGTTTATTGGTGAAAAAGGTCTCATGTAGCAACCTCATATTTAGGGATTATCTCTTGGTTTGTTGTTATTTTATTTCCTTCTCTACGACTCTAGGGAACTACTTGATACTTTTTCTGTATTTCTTCTCTTGAAATGCTGCAAAACAAGTTTCGATAGGAATGCCTAAGTTTTGTGTACATAGAGTACTCTTTTTTATCTTTGTCAACGCATTTTAACTTGCATGACGAAGCTTTATGCAGATTCGGACTTATTGACATGTTGCAGCTCACAAACTACCAGGAACAAAAGCAGGATATTAAAGAACCAGCCGAAACAACTAAATATTCCAGTCTCCCCTGCATTGACATTCTTCCACATTCCCATTCCAGAAATTAAACAAGGACCTTTTAAGGATATTGTTGGCCAGTACCGGGAATATGTAGCTTGTTCATTTGTGAACTCTGGAGTCCTGAAGACACTTGTCTCTATGGGAGACGTAAAGGCTATGTTCATAGGTCATGATCACAAGAATGACTTATGTGGAAATCTAGATGGCATTTGGTTTTGTTATGGAGGAGGGTTTGGATATCACGGTTATGGTGTTGCCGGGTGGCCAAGGAGGGCAAGAGTCATTTTGGCAGAACTCGGTAAAGGGGAGATGTCATGGAATGGAGTAGAGAAGATCAAGACATGGAAGCGACTCGATGATGGGTTGCTGAGCAAAATTGATGAGCAAATCCTTTGGGAGAGATGATAATAACAGACATATGTATTAGGTACTGAAAACGTAACACGGCCAATGAATTGGGTGTAGGTTTTTTGATGTATTTCCAGGATACGATACTTTGAAGTTCAAGTGCGAGAATCTGGTGCCACTAGTGTGATTAAATGATAAATTGATCTCATTGAATGTCTGTAACCATGTTGTTGAAAAGAAACAGAATTCTGTAATATATTTGATCATCATGAAAATGAAATTTCAGACAACTCACTTGTTTGAAAGATGTTATTTTTTGTCGTTAAAATCGTGGTATGAAATCAAATAAAACCGCAAGAATGGTTCGATTTGAATTTTTTTCTAAACCGTTTAAAATGATTTAGCATGAAAATAGTTTAAAAACCAATCAAAATGAACATGCTCACCCTAGGAAAAAAGGTGAACTTTTTAAATGATATCACTATATAACGTTAATTTTCCAACAATACATGTAACGATGATTTTTAATGAAAGATAAAATTTGGTGACACACATGGTGCTTGTGCTACAATTATTTCTTACTAAAAAGTAACATATCCGTATCAAATGTTGATAAGTCAACAGGTAAAACAAAAATACATGTTATAATTTGTAAAAATGTTGATTTTCAATAAAAATGAAATTTTGATTTTAAATTAAAATGAATATTTTTAAAAAAACGATGAAAGGAAGTAAATGTAAATATTGATTTATAATTAAATATTTCTTGAAAAATTGTAAAAGGAGGCATTTAATAAATTAACAAAAGTAGATATTTCTGAAATTATTTCATTCACGTTTTCTTTTCTTTTTTCCCCTACCTTTGATGCTAATGTTACAAAATATTACAATTAATTACGTCGTGTAAAATTGTTGAAGCATCAAGCTGTTAATTATTTTTGTCTTGCAAATTCACTTCTTATACTTGCAACCCATGTAATCTCTCTCGAACAAATAGCATCTTCGATCCTACTATCATACGAACGAACCATATGATCTTCGTAGTAATGAAACTTTTGTCACATACGAATCATGTGCATTTTTTGTTGTGACTTGAGAAAATGGTCCACAAATCATGTTTATAAATTGGGAATCCTACTCACTCTATCATGAAAGAAAGGGAAGCCAACTAACTCATAGACGCCCACTTGTTTACATGACCGAAAAGTCAGGAATATAAACCCATGCTAGCACCTCTGGCTTCAAAGGAATAACCACATTTATAAAAGAATAAAGACACGTTTGTAATTAAGGTGGATCATTCTCCAGAACTAAGATTTGGACCAAGGAAGATTGACAAAAGGATGAAATTTCACTTGCATTAGCCCAATATGAGAAGCAAAATATTACAAAGCTCACAAATGAGCACAAAAGCAAAAGCACACTTAAAACTGCGAAAACGTTTGGAAAGGGTAAGAATAACATGGCAACTGCTAAGTGGAATATGAAAAGGGAAGCGGTGGACAGAAAATCTACACATCCAAGAGCTAAAAGGGGCTACCTTATATATACAAAGAATGACATTGGTTGAATGGTTTACTTCTATATACCTAGGATTTCCTTTTGGACATGTACAAATGGGTGGTTGGAAGAAATTTCCACCTCGTGTACAAATTATGTTATGGGGAACAAAAAAATATAAAATAAGAAGGAAGCTCACTGGTAAAAATATGCCAACGATTCTCATGAAGTATTATCATCCATAGGCTGAGTAGGATTTGAAGATTCTAAATCTTTTTCAAATTCGAGCAAAGGTTTCAGTCTTCTCTCCACTTCATGGCTCTGTAATCTGATCTCTTCAAGAATCATTGTCAAAGCAACCTTGCAAGATTCCTCATCCCGGAATGCCAGAGTCCACCTTCCATCAACCAAAGCTCTCGATTTAGCTTTCTCATGTGAAGAATGCTTAGCAGCATCAGTGAAGGAGAACAACGATGGACGAATTCGGAGGTGCAACCATCTACGATGCTTATCATCTATCCTGGGCTGAAGGATAAAATAAGGGATTAACTAAATTAGACAGCTAGCATTGTAGTTCAGTTTATGTAATATATTAGACAATAAAGGATGTTTGCTTTTTAATGAAGCGTCAACAACAAAACAAATGTCTGGGATGCTATGTAAGACATTGTTTACAACATCTTAAGAGGAAGTATGTTACTATGGACACAATTCCTTGACTTCAGAATTTAACCATTTGATTTTTTTTGTTGTTTTATTACGCATGATTAATTTCACCAACAGTTACTTCAACTCAATGACCGTAAAGACAAACGGAATGTCATAAGCAGAGCAAGTCGGGTGAAATATTTCGAATCAACCAATACTCACATTACACCCAGCCAATGGGGCTGCAACCCGGATGACTCCGTATTGTGGTTTTGTAACCAGCTCCTCAGCAAGGACAACCCACCCAGAGCTTCCCATAGAGATTGATAGAAAGTAAAAATGGCGTTCTTTTCCCCTCTCAAATGCAATTCGACAAGGCACTGCATCCACTACATTATGCAGCCAAAGCAAGTTAAAAATCAAAATCTTTATACATGTTTGTGCAGATAAGCATATGATGCCAATTGATATTACGCAGTACAAAAAAGAGATACAATAACTTAAAGTCCACCAAGCTTTAACCAATAAATATTAACATCAAAATTGAATTACCAAGATTTATTTCATTGCCTGGTTTTGGTCCTGATGGATTTACACCAGCATTCTTTGCTCGGGTTTCCTCCGGAATGTCAACTTGAGAGAAAAGAGGCGGTTGATCTAACAAAATTCTGCCAAGCGAGAAAATGTGGAGATGATGAAGGAGTACAAAAACCTACAGGAAAGTGAGCAATTATTAGAAGAGGAACTGATGGTACTGAAAATGAAAATACACTTTAACACGTCATACCTATAAATTATACTAGTATATGATAGATGATGCTGTTTTTTAGAAGTTTTATTGTTAAATTAAGCATGTTAAGTCATGTCCACAAAATGTCCCATGTTTCGTATCATCTGGAAAGACATTAAAATGAAAGTACTGCTCGAGCACAACCTTCACTGTCTCGCACATTCTTTCACCAGCAATAAAGGATGATTCACTGGAAACAAGCTCTGCCAAGACGACAAAGTAAGATGAGTTCTTAGAACAAAAACCAACAAACGTGGATATCAGAATTCCTACTAATGTCCTCCAACCTATCTAAAGTCTTAAAAACCAGTACAGACTATATGTGTAGTGACAGAAAGGGATAAACGGAGGCAACGAAATCATACCTTCTGAAGCAGATTTGTATGGTGGCAAGAGCATACACATAGGATCTTTTCGAAGAGAAGATGCCTCAATTACTACATTTAATACTTCGTTATTAAAAATATGCAATCAAACCCCACAACAAAAGTCTTTCATGAATTAAACAGATATAATGACATACCTCTTTTGCACTTTCTCCACTCATCACAAAGAACGGTAACTAACATATCTGGCCAAGTTCCCCTTGTCTCCTCTAAAAGACGATGGGTACTATTGTGGAATGAATCCTAAGCATAAAAAGGACTACCAAGTTATTCCATAAAGATAAAACAGCTTGCCGTAGAACTAGATTCTAAAAAGGTGTAAGAACCGAGAAAGAAATCTGAGGGAAAAAAAAAAGAGCCAAGGATTGAGAAGATTAATTTGCACACACTTCAAAATGGCCAGAGGATTTTCTTTAGTCAGATACCAATACAACCATGATATGCATGGAGAATCATACAAACAGAAACAACAAAATCTTCATGAACAAGTATGGTAATTCACGGAGACATATTGTCATCAAGAAGCTTAATTATGCTCCAGCAACACTAACACTAATATTTACTTACTTTGAGTAATCTAGCATGATGGTTCTTAAACTCCGCCTTGCTATGAGGTAGCAACTGGCGCAAAAGCCAACCACCATCCCATAATGTTTCAGCAGAGATGTTTGACCTGCAGAGAAGACTGACCAACGCATCGAGTACCTAAAAGATTGACATGCATTTTAAGAATGGTACTTGTAAAACCAAAAAAACCAAGGAACAACGAATTTCCTTCAAGTTCCCTAAACCAGAGGCTTGAAAAGCAGGGTAGTTTTCATCATAATATAAATATGAAGTTCATTGGAAAAAAATATATTTTTTCCCTTTCAATACATAATCCTGCTACTAGGATTTTTACTACTGTACTATTTTAAGATTTAGAAATGAGAAAACTACAGACAACAAATCCATAGAGCTAGCAGCTCTAAGAGTAGGCTGATACCAATTCATTAAAATTTCAGTGTATTGAATATGCTGTATAGATTATCCCTCAACAGTCAAAGAGTCAAAGCGTGTAAAATTTTTCAATATGTATTGCATACTTCTATCATATTGTTTTCTGTCATTGGCTCCAGTCCTGAATCGATAGACAGTTCTAAGTAACGAATTAAGGTAGGAATCGAGAGGAACAGTTGATTTTTAAGAAAATCAATAAATTTTTGTTATTATACAATTTTTTCAATATGAGCTCTAAAATAATGTTAGAGCTGCATACAAATCCAACCCAAATATTGACATGTGGTCCAACCTTACAAACTTATCTTACAAAAAACTCAATTTTTTGAATATTGGAGAAACAAAGGCAAACATATTGTGGGGACAAAATAATTAGCTTCTGGAAAGCAACTAATTTTTCGACTGATATTTCCATTTCCATACTAAACATACACTCATCAAGCAGTGTTCTCCAAGTATCCATAGGAATATATTCTCTCAGAATTCTGGCACATGTTTTCATGTAAATAATTGATGTAATTAATCTTAATTAACCCAGCAATTTCTTAAAAGGAAAAATACTTATAGTCAGTTTCAAAGAGTGGAAAATCTTTAAAAAAATAAAAAAATAAAATATTAAACAAGAAATAAGTACAATTTTAATCTATGATAGGCAGATCTTGTTCATATAAACAAGCAGACTTGGATACCTTCGTCTTCAAATTTACTGATAAAGTGCTTGAAACATTTTTTATATCACATGAGAAATATTTATACAAGTTCAATGTCTTGTAGAATCGATAGCATAAAAAACACATGAATTTATAAGCAAAATGAGTAGTAACTTCATATTTTCTATTTTTTGTACTCTTATCTCATTTTATGGTACTATACTATTCATCCATAAGTTCAATGCATCTTTAAACTATTTTCATTGGCTAGTAGATTCCTGGAGATTATGGGTATTAGCAGGTAGCCACATTTAAGGCATGGTGCCATAACTAGTTAATATACTCAGTTCAGGAAACATCTGTAGAATATTCATGAACTCAATATTTTAGTTCCTGATGACTGAGTTATTTACTGTCTTTGGTTAAATTGAACCCAATAGCTAATATTCATGATGGGATTTCTTCTGTCTGTCTTGCTTCTATAGAATAACAACCAAATCAAACTCTTTCTCTCACGGCTTTCTTTTGCAAATTATTTTAGGCATTAAAGATTAAGGTACTAACAGATAACACAACTGTTTCTAGACATAATACTTCATTTTTTTTCAAAAATCTGTAGCAATCTCTATTAATTGCTTAATTTCTGTTCTTCAGGCTTCATTTCTACATAATTTAACAAAACAGTATAAGTTGGCCGAGAATAAAACTCTCCAGAATAAGGTTTTATTATAACTAACCAGGCAAAGAAGAATTGAGTCAATTAGGACCAGATTATTACCCAGCTATTGGTACATACAGGAGTAACACAAAACAGAAAAGGATATTTCCAGAAAATGAAACTTGAACTCTAAAACCACTTTTGTAACTATAAAGAACTTGTGAGCACCACTTCCACACTTTAAGTTAGAATATTATAGAAACGATTAGTCAATTTCGAATACTGTCATTGTTGAGATTGTTGCCAAACCAAATAACTTTACAAAATATGTATTTACTCGACCACAAGTCATAGATTAGCTTTAAAGAATAGTGTACATACAAATATCATCAAGCAAAAAACAGGAGCTTTCCTTCCCTCCCTCCATCAGTTTGTCTGCATGGAATAGGTCTCCATTCACCCTCATGAAAACTCAAAGAATAATGGCTCTGTGTTTATCCAGTTAGTTTCTGTTTAACTGACAGCTATTCAGTTTCTGTTCATATTGCTTGGATTTTAATTAAGCAAGATGAAGTCATTCCTGCTATAGTGGATGGCAGAGGAAAGCCTAACAGGAACTTGAATTATTTGTAGAATATAGCAGATGTGTTCTTCCTCTTTTATTTTTGCTTCCTATTTACAAAAATTAACCATCTGTAAATGAAGTGGCAGGGCAATATATGGCTCAATACAATGGGCAATTCCCTCATTTTTATTTCCTTAGCAAGTCAGAAAAACCAACTTGAAAAAAAAAAAAAAAGAGAGAGAGAAGGGAAGGGAAGGGAAGAAAACATGAAAAATAAATTGTTTCATAACTATCTTGGAGGCATACACATACTTGAAATCTATGCACACGGGGGCTTGCTCCAGTCATCGGGCTTGTACAAGAATCTCCATACTGGTCCTGTTGATCAAGATCGACTAATAAAGATCCTACTTTCCATTGTGACTTGTTCAAACATGGAGCATGCAGAAAATCGACTTTGAGTAATATTTAATGCAGAAAACACAAATAATATACAATTTATAAATCTCCTCAATTGCGATTCAAGACATTTGATGTCAACATATAAACAAGCTCACTTAGCTTTAATTGTGTCAATAAACCCAGAAAACATTATCCAATTACCAAGCAAACATGCATACCAGAGATTTATCCCACTTTGGTGGTTAGTGAACGAATTCTATCATTCTTGGCTCAGAAATCTATGATCTTACCAATCCAGGACTAAAACAAAATTCCAGAAGAGGCAGGAAAATTCTTTCTCAACAATCCCTTGACATTGTGACAAGGATGAAGACCTTGTGTAACTACCTTTGAGAATATGTAAACGTCAAGATCACCCAAAAGATTTACAACCAGTGCAATGCAAAGTTATAAAATTTAGAAGTAATATAAGAATTGTATCTTAGTTGTCAACTAAATGTGATGTTTCATTATGTAATCAGCACAATTAAGTTCAGAAAGGGAAGTAATTTTTTTTTAATCCAGATGTTGGATCTGCCCCTGGAAATGGTTTAAAGGAGCAGATGCAACCACATTCATACCTTCAACTTCTGTATGTAGATATCAAGTTCACTGCTGATGCCATCTTTTACCACAGTACTTTCGGTAGAAAAAAGTTGCTCTTCACCTGCTTCTTCCCCAACCAAGGCTTGCTGTAATCGCGCAACAAAGAAACGGTTTTTACTTCTACCAGGATACACATAACTAAGCAATCACACTGTTCTCTCACACACAAGGACATTTCCAAGAACAGGGTTAAGAATAACTCAACAGAGGAAGATGACTGCACAATAATGTACAGTGACGACTAGAATGGACATGAAACACTGTACTATGTAATAGATTTAAAAGTCATATAATAACATAACCAGCGTGACAGAGCACACTAGCACAGAATCATTTAATTGGCTCGGAGTGAAATTCTGATTATGAAGAAACATTTATCTTGCAGTCACAGCTACCACAGCAGAAAATATGAGATTTGATATACTTTAACTGCCTTTCATTCATACTCATTGCCCAATAAGATAATGGAAAAGAAGCTGAAGACAATTCTTAATTTTACCCCAAAAAGGAAGCATTGCTCTTATTATACCCAAACAGAAAGCACAAATAGAACAATTCTGTAGCACTAACAGCATTGCAAGAAAAAATTACCATCAGTATGCTATGAAAAAAAATCACTATCACATACCAGCAGGAGCTTTTTATGTTGTTTGCGTTGCGGAAGTATGCCAAAAGCATCTACCATTGATTCATCCAGTTCTGCAGGTGCAGACAGCGATAAGTGCATTGTACGTAAGATAAGCAGATAAAATAAGGTCAGTGTTCAAACCTTTAGTCTGCAACAATGTAGCCAGTAGGCTTAAAGAACCTGATACTTGAACATCATCCCCGCAAGTAATGAAAGAAAGCAAGGCCTCCCTACAGAATTCAGCATCAAAGAATACGAATGATTCTTAAACAGCTATTAATTGTTTGTATTACAAAGAAATTCATTCCATTCTTTAGCTGTAAGAAAAGATAAAAGGATTTTATGTTCAAAAAATATATTAACATAATTTTGCAGTTACAGAAGCGGTACATCTGTCTGTATGTAAAAGTCTGATATCAAATTGTAAAGTTTCAGAATAATTCTACTTGTACATCAAAAAATGTACATAAGGGTGTACACCCCCCTCACATGGGGGTGGGACTCACTTGCATAAAATATTTTTTTATTCAAGCGGGTCCCACCCCCATGTGAGGGGGGTGTACACCCCTATGTACATGGTGATGTACCACTAGCAAAACCGAAAGTTTAATGGCATCTTGAAAGCTTTTAACGTATCACATCCAAGAGGTTCCATGTTTTCCCTTATCTATCCAAAAATAAGCCATAAAATAAATCCTGCTTTCATTCCCCAAAAAAACGAAAAGAAAATCATGACATCAACAATCAAGTACACCATACTTTTACACGCAAACTGACAATGTAACTAGTGTCTAGGGCATCCAATATAACATCATCACCACATATCATCCAGTGATGGCAAACAAAAAAATTTCTAGTATTCAGGTGAATAGGAACCCTCTCAAACATAGGTCAAACCGTCAAGGACCCTCTTTACAGATGAGAACCTTTTCAAGACATTTTTTCTCTTGGGAGAGAGCGAAGTGTTCCTTGTGCAATTGAACTATTTCTCAAACTGATGTTGATTATAATTAATGGCTTCTGACTTTAACAGACTTCTGAAACTTGGCACTCACATAAGTATCCATTATTACAGTCTAATTTTTTTTTATAATCATGCAAGAGACACATAAGCACACATGCAAATGCATAAAAACTGAAAAAAAGAGAGAAACAACAATATCTCTCTCTCATTTGGATCTTATTCTACCCAAAGAGTATGATTATAGGAGGTTACTACAGTGGATTTGAATGAGCTTTAAGGACAAGCACAATATTTATGGAAGCTACAGGACAACAAATTTCCAAAATATGAGACGAAAATACCGGTCAGAGCTACGACATTAGATGTGATAAATTGAGTTGATTACCTTGGTGTAAAATGTTGTGGTAAGTTATTGTCTGCTGTTGGACTTCGCGAAGAACTAGGATACGGAATGGTAACTTGGAGACTTTCACTATAAGAATCCGGGCTGATATTATTATCCTCTGCAATTTGGCTAGCATCTCGAGAACCATGGTCAGACTTATGACCGTTGAGTTCAAGTTCAGATCTCAAAACAAAGGTCTCTATATAACAGAGAAGAGCAGAAGCAACAGTATTTGCCAGATCTTTGATTTTGACAATGCGCAAAATGCAACAAAGTAAATATAAAGAAGTGGAAGCACCAATTCCTGTTTCCTGAATTTATAACAATCAGAATGTTACAAAAATGGTTTTGGGGTAAACTTCAAGAGCAGTTCATTATCAAATCATCAAAAAGCTCTGCCAAAGTATAAAAATCTGAGAAAGATAATAACTTCAGAAGAAATAGGTTAGGTGAGTAAGTATTTATACATTAACAACACTCGTCCTCAAAGAAGGAAGAATCAATGGAAATATCAGAAGTGTCAACAAGCCATCCATTATTAACCTCCCAACTTCAGGAATCCCAGCAGAATTAACATCACTAAAATAGTAGAGATTATCTTCAATCTCATCGATAGCAGAAAGCAGGGAAGATGTTGATTCCGCACCAAGATTCCTGTGTTAAAAACAAGTATTTATGTCATCTACAATAACAAAGATCATCACAGCAAGGAAAACAAAATTTCAAATCTTACTTTGAAGCATTTGAAACCAATATACTGAAACTGATGCACTGATCCCGGAAAAATTTGACCAAGTTTAAGAAATAATCTGCATTCTGGTTATTGGCTACAAATTTATTAACAGCTTCATCCCCAACTGCAAACCAGTGTAAGGTTTCAGTGTGGTAGTTCATTTAGACAACATATTTGATTCCTCACCATGACAATAAAGAAGTAAAAAAAGCCATAAAAGCAGAACTAACCATGATAAACATTCAGCGTTAAAGCACGTACAGCTGTTCGAATCATGCCTTCTTCATGGAAAGCAAACCGTATCGCCTCAACATAAAGTGGGAAAGAAACTACTTCATCCTAAATGAAAAGTAACAAAAGAAATGAGGAACGAGTAAGAAAGAAAGGAAAATAAAGAATATAAGACTTCCATAAAAAACAAAAAGGTAAATTGAATAAAATCGATATACATGAATTTCTTCCCCTTCATTAACCAAGAAAAATAGTCATGAAAAGTATGGGTTAGCTCCCATGCCCAGAGTAAGATACGAAGGTAAAGCAACTACAATGAATGCATAAAATAGATGCAGCTACAAAGCCAGGTTGGAACATGTTTGCTGGGTATCAAGAGGGCTTTCTTCAAAATCATTCTTTTCCAATGTCCAGCATCTTGTAATTATGAAACTTACTCTTTCAATAGTCCACACCCTTGAATACATATCATGCCTACTAGAAATGTTCCTTTTTTTTAATAACCATGGATGTCCGGACCAGCTTGCGCGCACCTCGACTAATCCCAAGGAGCCCTGAAGTTTACGGTCGGATACTCACCTCAGTGACCTTGAGGGGACTTGATCAGATAACCATTGGTGAGCAAACCCAAGGCCTGACCAATTGAGCAACTCCTAAGGGTTAAAAAGTACAATTCATGACCACCTAATTTGACGAAACTAGAAATGTTCTTGAAAGTACTGTTTACACATCTCAAGTCGTATTCAGTCTAAAAACCTTCCATGCCTCAACATCAACAACAGCATTTCTTTCTTATTTCCCAGTTGGGTATTCTCGGCCAATTAGCCTAATCTTTGGCCAATATCTTTTCTCCATCTTATTCTTATAATCAAAAAATAAAAAGGGACAACATTCCCCATGACTGTCTAGAACACCAAGCTGTGTACTGGTTTCATTTACACATTTTGTAAGCATTCCCACACTACTCACAACGTCAACTAATTTTATTTACCCAATTTATCTCGTGCTTATACTCGCATTCCCATGCCATTCCCCATGGTATCTCTTAAGTCTTACCAGTTTCTTATCCTGAACAGATCAAAACTACTCTGATCAGTGATCTCATTGCTTGACCCTTAGTACTGATCTTGTTCCGCCAATTTTATCACATTATATCATTATCACTGTGAGAATACAACATTAAAAATGCCAAGAAAACAGGCCCACTCAATTTCTCAATAAGCAGCTAAAGCCCCCAATTGTTCAAATTATCCCCCTCCTCAGATAAGCACAACAAATCCATGCAATTTATCCATAACAATTAGTTTCTTTTTGCTTTGACCCATGAGAAGATGTGCTCAGGAGTTTTAGTTTTATCATAAGGATAAGAAACTATTTCTAATGAAACAATTGGCCTGATAAAAATCTACCTATGCCAAAAGTATTTAGTAAATGTGATACCAGGCTCCGAATGGAGGGAGATGCACACACTAAATTATTGGTTAAAACAAGGAGATCATGGAGTAATTCACTACAAGTGTCTTTAATGGAGGCACGGTAATTAGTACTAATAACTATTGGCATCCATAAATTATTGGGTTGAGGTTCTCATATTGGCTCAATTAAAAGCAAAAAAATAGTTTTTGTAAAATAATATTTTATAACTTCTCCATCAATTAAAAAGTAGTAAAGAAAGTGTTGACGAGTTCGGAAGGAATCACATAAAATAGAAAGTCAAAATTGTTTAATTAGTTGCTGATCAGTAATTGTTGTTATTTAGGAAGTTTTCCTAGTCTTCAACACAGATGTTTGGGAACTGTTTTGCTGGTAATTAAGAAATATTTTACGGACAGATTTTAGGAGATTTTTTTCCCTTCTCTATGTAATTTCATCTGTATATATGGTTGTAAAAACCTTTGACAGAATATAGAAAACAAATATAATTTTCTACAGAAAGAACAGATGATAGAGAGTGAGTTCTAATTGAAGGCTGTTGAATGTATTCACGTGCTGAAATAACTTTTGTCACACACTTTTTGACCCCATTGATGATTTTTATAAAGTCTAGAATTGAAAAGTAGTTATTCTGAAACTTTTGGAACCATTGAAAAAATATTCGTTATGTCATGCCTATTATTAAGCTCTGATTTTGCTCACCCAATTACTTAAAAATATTTCATTTATTTGGATTTTAGCTCATTGGGAAAGCTTGGAAGATGGAGTTCAAGTGTTAAGTTTGATCATGGAGATAATTCTATATTCTGAATTTCAAAGTTTCAGATATTTTCTTAAAGGTATTTGTGCATTTCTAGTTATTAAGTTACCTGGTTCTTTAATATAATTGGAAAATTTATTGTATTTTATTTTGTCAATTAAGTTAATGATTATTTTTCGAACTCAGAGAATTGATTTTGGGTTAATGCACTTAGTCCCTGTGCTGGGATTTGAGGGCTACAGTACTTATGGCCACGGTTTTCACTTTTTGTTATCACGTTTTTGAATTGTTGGTTTGGATAAAGGTCTAGATCAAAAGGTTGAATGTCTACGAGTACCAAACAGTCTGAGAAAGTGATCAATACCATTAAAAAAGAAAGCACAGATGACATCGATAATACAGATCAAAGTACCCCAGAGAAAAAATATGGATTGACAAACTTACATTACAAGTCTTGACAAGGAGAGAAATTGTGTCCTTGTTCAACTTTCCACTTATTGCTCTGTCTCATTCCAAAAACACAAACAATCCATATCAAGAAGGGAGGAGATCAGAAATTCTTGCAAAAGTAACACATGACAAGAACTGAATTCTGAAACAAGATACAACCTTAGAAAGGATATGTAGTAAGACAACAGTTCTTCATTCTGGAAGTCAAATGAATAAGTTATTAGGCAGTTAACATGTTCATTGCAAAACATATAATCTGCAAAATCCAAGGAGAACAGTATTAGATAATAAAAAATGATGGTAGATAAATAAAATGCCGCTCTCATCAACATTCTAATGATAACTTACATATGGAATGTTCACTTTTTAAATTTTGGATCATAATGCTCATTGTCTGTAATAGTTGAAGAGAAACAAACAGAGTTCTACTAATTCTTAATATGCGCACAAACTCCCCCAAGACCTGCTTCTCCATAAAAAACCTGAAAAGAAACCAAGTGAAATATAAACGAGTTAGAAAAAAATGTCATTAATACGTCTATACAAGTATCAAAGAATCAAAGATAGATAGTGTCTATGCCGTACTCGAAAAAGGCTGCATCATGTTGGTCCCCGTAAGTTATCAGTTCTGCAATTGATCTCAATGCTTCAATCACAAAATCCTGTAAAACATAAAACAAGATCTGATTAAAAACAATATGAAGTACACCGCCAATACTGACATGCCAGAAAATAAATTTAACCATGCAGAAGCAGTGCAAGTGCTAGCTACAGGAGAAGAAGTTACCTTGTTAACCTCATTTACAATTTGGACTTTCATCAGTTGATCAGTTAGGTATCTGTATGCAAACAAATATTGATCGTGTGAATCATTCAACATCAAGATAAATTCTCAAATCAAAATTTTGTGTCCAATTGAGAATTGAAGTCCACATCCAAACAAGAATTTACTATCTCAACACAGCTTTCAACAGTAAAAACTATGCCTAAGTAACATTAAGAGCATATACTCACTAAATTCCAGATTCCATCCAATTTTAAGTTCAACTGCACCCCAATTTTGGTCCATAAAAGAGTTCTTTAAACTAGACAAACATGATTCTGATGACTAATTCATTGCAACAGACGAGAGGTGATCTTCAGGTTCACAGAAATTCTTTGCTTGCACCTAACATAAAAGAACTGCGCAAAATATCACAAAGCAGCAGCTCCAATGTAATGGAATAAGTACACCATCACTTAAGTCAGCCCTATTTCTCTCAAATCTACCTATGGGCCGAAAAATACCTTCCAGTTAATTCAGGTCACGGATCTTCAATTAACCATCCAATGTGAACAGGGTACCAAAGATCAACTCAAAATGTATCATTAATAGGCCATGCCCCAAATTTTTGATTCATACAGAGGAATTCTAAATGAAGGTCATAATACAATTACTTGAACCCTCACATTTCATGTGGAAATATTGTAACAAATTAGAACCCTCCCTAAAATATTGCATCTCTTCATTTCCTCTCCAAGATGTCCCAAATCAGTGTCAGTTTTCTTCTAAATTCTTCTTTAATTAATCTATCCCAAACCATCCTTGTTAACATAGTCTTATTTCAGTCAAACATTGACATCATCTACAGACAAAATTGGGCGAGTATGTACTTCCTCGTTTTCTTAGTTCTGACTTAGACGAGTTCTGTAGCTAGACTTTGGCTTGCATCATGTTCCATGTAACCCTTTCTCCAGTAGGCCAATTCAATTACAAAGTACAGAAAGGGGGAATAAAAGCTTCTGTTGTCCCACCATAGCACCGCCACCACCATTAGGTTAAAATGGAACTCATAGCCAGATAAGACCCCAAAACCACCCTTAACATATAAATAAACAATAGGAAAGAAAGAAGAGAGTAGAAAGAAGGTAAAGATGAAGAGAGACTGCTGCAATGGCACCGCAACCACAGGTGCTGCTACTGCCTCCACTACCATCAAAAACTCACCTTCTAAAGACCAACAGGTAACCCCATATCACAGTAAAAAAAATTATGTTGATCCCCCAAACCATTGCCACCAGTTTCCAACAAGCAAACCATTATGCCACGTATAACCAGGGCATTCAATTTAGAGGAAGAAAGTAATGTTTGCGTGCTCTAAAGGATAAAAAAGAGAGAGCATATCAAGAAGAATAATGAGAGCATATAAGGACAGAGTCAAAATCCACCATAGAACATTACTGGTAGTTCTAAAATACATCTCCCAAGCAAAACAGATGAGACAACATACACTACCTCTTGTTTTTAAAATACAAGATTCTCAAAATAAATCTCTCAAAGGATCAACAGAATACACAAATCAACAACTGGTGAACTCTGCTTGTTCATGTTATGCTAATTACAATCACTATAATGTGTTTTTCCTTGAAAGTAATGTAATTGAAACTCAGCAAAATGTCCTGTCAATCAATCATTATTTCAATAACATCATGTATACTTGAAAAGGTAGAATGGAAAATTTATTCAAGTCTCATCTGAGAAATCGTGCAGGATAATGAGGTCACCCTGGGAATAAAAGAACCTAGAGTATCTAATTTTTTCCAGGAATGCCAATACCTCACTTTCTTGTTTAAAGGAGGGGTATAATAGAAACAAGAGAAGTACACAAGCAGAGCCCAAGACATCCTCCCAAAGAAATGAAAAGCACACCAAAGAATTACTTTTTAATCCCTCTACAAGTGTTAATTATTACACATAAAAATCACCATAATCTCACATTTACAGTACCTTAAGTGTATAAACAAAACCAACTTCACCCCTAAACCACCCCACTTACATGATAAAATGAATTTGAGGAGTTCTTCACTCCTGTCCTTTCAAGCCACATATCTTTCTCCCCAAACATATTACAGATTAAGCACGTTGTTAGATATGCTTTATGTGCTCATTCATTGAAAGCTCATTCCATCCAGCATAGTGCCTAGAGAAACCCACATTTTCGAATATATACAATAAAAAATTGCAAAGCTTCCTAAATTTAGGACAGTTTAAAGCTCTTTTCTTGCACTGCTTTGAAGCCAATGCCAGTCATTCTCTTTTATGTTCTAATTTTCTCCTTTCTGATGCTAGAGCCACACAGCTTGGAAGGTACAAGACTGTGAAGGCCCTGTAAAACGTCACAAATCCTCACTTCCCCATCCCCTATTCCCTCATGCCCCTAGTTTTCCGTGGCTTCTCGTGTGGTCATCAGTAGAGGACTAGGATGATATTTACCAGATAAAAAAAAAAAAAAAAATTCCGTGGCTTCTCGTGTGGTCATCAGTAGAGGACTAGGATGATATTTACCAAATCAAAAAAAAAAAAAAAAGATTATTCTGAGACAATATTTGAAAATCTAGTCACATTCAATAACATATTCTATTCTACACGGGTCAGTTGTTACTATATGACTTCCAAAAAGCAAAGAGCTTATATCATTCTCAATCCAACTCAATTACTTTTAACTCTCAACAGCTCATTCAACTTTTCTGTACGCCTTCTACTGTTTTAATATCTCAATCTTAAGCTCTCCAAAAGAGGTCACAGTAGCAGAAATACTAGCTTTGTTGAAAAGGCATTCGGAGCATCTTATCTCACTCTCATTTTATTCTTTGGTAAATTCTTAATATAATGAAAAAAAGAAAAAACTTGACCTGAAGTTAGGGATTTGGTGTTTAATATGAATGATGACAA
>CAIGRT010114382.1:0-18653 GCA_903798405.1 Fraxinus platypoda | reverse complement strand
TGTCCATATGGTTCTTAGCCTGTAAACTTTAACAATGCCGCCGGGTTAAAGAAAACGCTTGCAGTAATTTTACGTATATTATGTCCTGTCTACTTTCATTTGAAGAAACCTGAATGGCACTGCCCTTCAAAAGTGATATCCAATGTTTTTAACATCATATAGATGTTTAAGGATGGTATTCCTCGTACTATATTACCTCAATAAAATTCCCATCAGCGTCTTTAAATTTAGAATAATACTTCATCATTTTAGGCCGTGTTTTCATCTTTTTACCTAAATTATGTCATTTATACACTAGCATTCTCACACTCAACATTTCCCATAAAATTTTAGGTTATCGAACCCGTTGCTTGGCCTCCAACATAACTGGAAGCTTCTACGCTTTAGGCTTTAAATAAGAGTTTAGAAATAACATCAAAATTCTGCTTCATGTAAGTCTTTCACATTAATTTTAAATCTCGTGGTGAGATCAGATTATGGTCGTGTCCTATCAACGCAAGAATTCAAACCCAAGTACGAATTGATAGGTTATGGATCAAATAATGACAACATATACTGTCGTTTCTCATTTAAAAAAAAAAAAAAAAGAAGAAGAAGAAGCAAATATTCTTTTTATTAATGATTAAATGATAGAATAAAAGGGAGATTACTTGGAAGTAGGCTCGCCAGCCTCATCCACCAGCTTCTCTTTCTCTTCGGCTGATCCTTCATCAATAGTACCTGCCTCATTTTGATCAACACTCTGTGATCCCGTCAACCTTGACAATATCACAAATGACATTCCTCCAAGAATATTGTTCAAGCATCTTAAAACCACGACCGAGGACTTAAATACCACTGGTGAAACTCCCTTGGCTAGCAAAAACTCGATCCCATTCAAAGTCTGGTATCTAAAATTACTGCTGAGACCCATGTGAATCGACCAAGTAATAGCATTCAAAACCATTGGTGGAGGCTTATTCAGTGTCTTGAAATTCAGATCCATCTTCTTCCTCATCATTATCAACCCGTTGGAAAGAGCAGTTCCAAAAAGCCCAGCAGTAAATCCAACGGCAGCGAACAAAGTCCCTTTGTATACAAATGTACCAAGCCTGTTCAAAAGACTGTAAGCCCCTGGCTCGAACATGTGGCTCGTAGGAGAACTCGCGAAGATTGCAGGAAGACTCTGGCTCGATGTAGAGATAGTTGGAGCCAAGAGATACATGAGAACACAATTCATAATTGAACCAACAACAAGAGTAGAAAACACAAAATTAAGCTCATTGAGACGAAAATTGGGACGTGAAGCCATATCGCCAAGAACACAAGAGCTAACACCAACTAACTCCTCCATAAGAACCTTAAAAGGGAATTGTGGATCTGCCAAAACCCTCGACCTCCACCCATTCACAAAAGCCCCAATTGGTCCAAAAACATCCCACAAAGACTTGGATTCATCCGAGTCACCACCATGATACCAACCTCCATTACCACTATATCCACCACTACCACCGTCCTGTCCAACACCAGTATCACCACCACCACCACCACTACCAGCACAGGGAATATAAACTTTGGCCGTCAAATTTGGGCTTAACTCTTTACTTTCAGTGCAAAGGGAAAGGATGCTTGGGAAAGTATTGTCTGCAAATCTGGGGGTGAAATTGGTAAAATGTTGATAGTGGCCGGTAAGTGGCGAATACCGGAGTTGGATCATAGTCGCCATATTTTCCGGCGAAGATAATTAAAAGCTCTATGGTGTCTCAGTCGATTACCAAATGTAATTCTGAAAACAAGAAAACTAAGCTGAATAAATTCCTTCAAAATCAAAAGAACGATAACAAAAATTGAGAAAGATTACATTTTTTTTTTTGTAAACATCCATATTTACAAAAACAAGAATCAAGAGTCTTAGGATTGAAAATCGAAATAACATGGAACAGCATCTTGAAAATATACCTGTATTGTGCGGGCAGGAAATAACAGAGAATTAGATCTGTAATAGACAAAATGCACAAGGGCAGATTCGAGTAAAATGTTTGAACAACTTTAACATGGTCACCACTCACAATTTACTCACTCAACTTCAAATTGCCTCTCAATGGTCACTGAACTTTTGGCCGTTGCACCACATCCAACACTCACCAAATTTCGTTACCACTGACCCTGACGTGGTGGATGTAAAACACGCATGGAAGGTAACAGTCGTTTAAAATTTCGACAACTCACAAAATTTATCCACCTCACCTACAAAATGCCACACAAACACGATTAAACTCTCTCCAAACACCAAAATCCCTCACACTTGTGAAAATCCCCAAATCACTACCGTCTCTTTCCCATAACCCTAAATCGCGAACGTCCATTTCCACTCTGCTACCCCCACAGCCTGCTGAACGAAAGACGTCTCCCATTGTAATTTCACACCGCTCATATGGAGGGACCATATAGAGGTACAAGATTGGTTGGATGATGAACGGCAAGAGAGGTACAATATTATCATTACCGGGCTATTAAGAACGAAGATCTGTACGACGAAGAAAGACATATGCTTTACAGGAAGCTGAAGTTGTACAAGCTAGGCTTGTGGGCATTTTTAATGTTTATGCTTTTCGTCATTATTTTACGAAGTAGGCGGTCCCGTTGTTCAGTTTCAACGTTTTTCAGGTTTCAGTTGGTGTTAATGTTGTTATGCTGTGTAATCATCCCATTTAGTTATGCTGTGTAATCATCCCATTCAGTTGGAAGCTTCAGTTGTCGTATTTCAAGTTTGATGTTGTTATGCTGTGTAATCATCCCATTTAGTATTGGAAACTTTTGATGAACTCATGGACATTGTTTTGGCTCCCAGACTATTAGACGTTCTCATGATGTATTACATTGTTTTACAGTAAGAAGAATATGAATAAACAGAACTATTAACATTGAACATCACTGCAATTCACTTAAGCATCAAGTTTGCTCATCATAGATTTCACAAAAAATTGAACGGTATTGCATTTCCAAATTACGTGAGTATCATTTTGAGTTTGGTCTCTTAAAAAAACATAAGCTGTTCAACAAAAAATAAACTAAAGGCTTTCGTCAATTCAGCCTATCACAAAACTAACATTAACGTCATCCAAAAGTAAAAGGATTTTTGCTCCAATCCCTGATCTTCAGACATACCGTTTAGAAGTAGCAGCGGTTATCTTGGAGTTTCGTCGAGCTTCAGCTCTAGCAGCCCGTAATTGTGAAGACTCGCTTTCGTGAAGTTGTTGGAAATCAACAACCGTATCTTCCAATATCACATTCTCCCGAACATCTACCTTAGCGTCCATATTTTGGACAGTATTTTCAATTGTGGTTGATGCGTGGCTCGACGATGCTCTTCTTCTTTTGGCCAGAGCCAATTTTCCCTAAGGTGAACGACAAACAACATGAGTTTTAGTTTTAGCTGTTTATATAGAGTTGAGGCTGGTGTATTAGAAAAAGTACTTATCCTTGGGGTGACATCAAGTGAGCTTGGGACTTCAATTGGTTCTATCTCTCCTTCAAACCAATCCTGTAATAGACGTTTCAGAGAATAAATATATATGGTACACAATGTTGGAAAATATTACAACTATAAGACATAAAATGATTGCACTCACATTATTTGGTGCATCCTTCCTATCGTGGTAACGTTTGTTGTGTCCACGTAGCTAGCAAACGGAACATGTCATTGTAACTTGACCCTTCTTCCTCACATATGATTTCCCTTGTGAATGCACAATCATCTCTTCTGCACCGTAGCACCTCAACAATGCGAACTGATCCTCAATAGTTCCATTCAACAATTCTCTGGCATATCTCCTCATCTTCCAAGCAACATTCCTGCTAATCTCAATCCTTAGGTCTTCTTTAACCGTGGAAATTATGCTCTTTGTTTTCCAATCTGGGTCAGCCTTGAATTGGTTAATATAACGTTGTGCCAAGAAATAGTAATTACAATTCCTGTTGTACTGCTCTCGACCGCAGGTGTGGTCCGGACTGTATGACTTCACTTGGACCCTATCCTTGTCACCCATATATGATGCCCAAATCCTCTATTTGCATCCATCTTTGCAAACACCTTGAACTCTTTTTGCATCATTTACCTTGAATTTAACATTATAGCCATTCACCGCACCGTAATTTCTTACTGCTTTACGGAACTCGACAACATCCCTGAAAAGCTATCCCACCTCGAACTGTGGATTACTCATCTGAGTCTCGGCCAAAAACTCTGGAAACTTGCAGCCAACGTCGTCGTTCGATGAATCACCGGATACCAATTCTTCGGAAGACGGATACTCCAATTTATCATCCGCTTCAAATTCTCCTTCAACTTCATGTATGTTCCCTAACTCGTTGTCTTATTCGAATTCATCCATATTCAAACCAACTTCAATCCCTTCAATAACGTTCTCATCATACAGGGCATCGTCATCTTCAAAATACAACTCATTTGTAGAGGTAATAAAGTTCGGATCTTCCACATTTCGAGAGTAGCCTGTACATTTCAAGTGAAACTCACTAATGAGTAACCTTAAACCATTCGAATAGTTGAAGTTTCACACACAAAAACAAAAAAGAAAAAAAAAACAAATATATAAAAATTGGTGTACAATAGGGAAATGAAACGACTATAGAACAAAAACATTGTTTGTTCACACACGTCGATGTTTTCATTTACAGTGGCAGACATGATAAACGACAATAATGCATAAATTCGTAAAAGTGTCGAGAATTATACCTCCATGTGGTCCCTCCATGTGAGCGGTGTGAAATTACATTGGGAGACGTTTTTCGTTCAGCAAGCTGTGGGGTAGCATAGTGGAAATGGACGGTCGCGATTTAGGGTTGTGGGGAAGGAGACGATAGTGATTTGGGGATTTTCACAAGTGGGAGGAATTTTTGGTGTTTGGAGAGAGTTTAATCGTGTTGGTGTGGCATATCTAGATTCAAAATTCTCGTTTTTGATTTCAAATTATTGGTCTTGTGATTGTTTATTAATGGAATTTTATGCTATGTTTAAGTGCTTGATCATCATTTAGACATATTTGTAAGTCATTCTACTTGTGAAATGTTGAAAATAGGTTTAGCACATTGATAAATGATATAAAGTTTAATATGTGATAGAAGTATACTTGTATAATCTTATGCAATCGTTACACAACTTAGTCTTCATGCTCTTTTGTATGTTTGATTTCTTAGTAGACTTATTTGAGTATGATCTATGAAAGTAGGTCTAACTTTAGCTAAATAAATTATGATCCTCCATTGCCACAAAGTTCTTGAATTAGAATTAATAATGTGAGTTAGAGATTTAAATTAGATTAATGGATGGTCGGATTCTTAAGGATCCGTTTAGTTTGTGTTTCAATTTTGAATTCATTTTTAGGTTTTTATTTTGAGAGTGTGTTTAAAATTGCTAAAAAGTGTTTGATTTGTTATTTTGAAAATTAGTTCTTAAAATATAAAATTAGAAAACATGTTTGGTTTGAAATTATTTTATGACATTTTATTAAGTGAAATTTGATTATTCAATAAAAATATAATAATTCTATTTTAATATATTATCAAGTAATATATGCATTTTAAAGTTGACGACTCTTACAATATTTTCTTCTCACTACAAAAGTAAAATAAAATAAGTTATAAATTGATTTCAAATTATTAAAGTAAAAATAAGAATTAATGATGTTGATTGAGAATATTTTTATGTGTTTATTAAAATATTTTTTAGAATTTTTATGTAAATAATTGTTAAGAACTTGAACTATTTTAATTTTTCATATATATTTTTTAAATTTATAATTTTATTTTTTAGAATTTTATTTTATCATTTATTAGGATTTATTTTCAAAATTGTTTTATTAGAATTTTATATTTTCATTTTTAAAGATTGTTAATTTTTAAAATTTTATTTAAACTTTTATTTTTCATGTTTTTGAGTGTTTTCAGAATTTTCAATGAAAGCACTAAAAATTTCAAAAATGCTTTTTGAGTTTTATATTATAAGTTTAATTTTGTTTTCAAAAATTCATTTTTAGAAATACGAAACCAAACACGTTCTTAGTATTTTGTAAAATTGAAAATAAAAAAAAAAAAAAAAAACAAACCAAACGCCCCTAATATTCTAATATCATCTTTGAATCATCTTCTAAAGTCACCATTAAATAATCTAGTCTGCTTTCATAAAGTAGGATCTATGGTAGATAATGAACCAATCAATCTTTGAGAAGTGTGTGTTTGAAGTAGAGTTTTATTAATTGATCCTTATAGGAACAATACTTGATTCATTGCCTTAAATTTACATAAACAGATATATGGATTTAGTACCAAAATGTTTGACTAGAAAATTCTTTATTATCAATAAGAATAATGTTATTTGTAATAAATGATTACAGTAATTGTCATATGTGGTATCCTATGTGACAACTAATATTTAGAAAAATTATTACCCATACCTATTTTTTAACTATTTATTTCAAAAATCGATGCTAACATTTTTCTTTAGAAAATCAAGTGTACTTCACCCCATCCTATTCTACACCAACCCACTTATTTCTACTCTCGTCTCTCNAATTATTACCCATACCTATTTTTTAACTATTTATTTCAAAAATCGATGCTAACATTTTTCTTTAGAAAATCAAGTGTACTTCACCCCATCCTATTCTACACCAACCCACTTATT
The DNA here is from genome assembly GCA_903798405.1 of Fraxinus platypoda. Lineage (NCBI taxonomy): Eukaryota > Viridiplantae > Streptophyta > Magnoliopsida > Lamiales > Oleaceae > Fraxinus > Fraxinus platypoda. The sequence goes on along the minus strand of CAIGRT010114382.1, from coordinate 11,971 downwards.
TCTACTCTCGTCTCTCTAAGAAAACTCTATAATCTCTCTAAACTCCACCGTCAGCCATCGACACCCCACCACCTGTCTCGTTGTTGCCACTTGTAGTGGCCACTTGCATAAAGTACCAATTTCTTTCACCTTAATTTATTTTTCAACTTCCTTTCCAAGAATATAGTGAACCTTATTTTTCAAAACTGAAAGCAAGTTACTTTTAATCGATACTCATATTAAATGTGTTTTTATTATTTTATTTATACATGGGAATCTGTTTTACTTTAGCATCTCAGTCCTAATTTTCTTTCATCCGAGTAAGTATATTTTATTCCCTTGACTTTTACCAAAAATTCAAATATTATTAACAGAGTAAAAGTAGAGGAAATTACACTCGATGTCAAATTTTTTGGCTTTGCATTTACAAAAATGAATTGAAAGTCAAAAATTGTAGGTTCAATTGTAGAAAGAGGAAATTGCACTAATTGTCAATGTTTGGCTTTGCATTTACAAAAATGTCACTTTTTAAATGTATTTGCAAGATTGTCAATTTTGAACATTTTTGCCCCTCTAGATAATTTAAATATCTGACACGTCCTTCATTAAATGAGACTTAACTAGATGAAAAATTGTACAAAAACTGTGTAAATGTCAGAAAAAGTGTTGTCCACTTTGGAGTTTTTTTTTAAAAAGGGGTGAAACCGAAAACAAAAAGACAACACACAGAAACCTAAACTCACTCCACCGCCCAAAAAAACACAAGTGAAACCGAAGACCCACAGTTCACCCTCGTTCATTTCACCGGAAAAAGAAAAAACCCTCAACTCACTCCCCTCACCGAATTTGCCGTCGACTACCACCGCGAACATGCCCCGTCCTTGGCCCAAAGTGACCATTTGTTGCTGCCTAGGGCCTCATAAAAAAGGCTCGAATCCTTCCCCAAAATCCGTCCAACCCAATCCCTCAAAATCATCTCGTTTTACCTAGAAGAAAAAGAGATTTGTTTACATAATTTAGGGTTTAGAAATTTCGTTGAACCACTGCCACAGGGAGAGCCCAAGAAGGAAGGGACCGCCTCCACCATGGTTTGAGATTCTGAATTCCGGACATAAAATTGCAACCGAATTTTGTGAATTCCAGTGATTTTTCCCAAATTAGATAGGTCGGGCCTTGGTTTTGTACATCTCCTCATGTTCATTTGCTGGATTGAATCAATGTTAGATATTCTATTTAATACTCTTATAGCATGTTTGATAAATAGAATTGGATGCATTGGAGAACACTAAGAAAGAAATAGAAATTAAATTCTTGTTCATGATACTATCGAGTCTGATCCAGTATGCAATTGGTGGTTAAGGAAGTATATTCCATCATTCCAGATTATTTTACATACGTTGTTCGCACTACAAGTTTATCTCTTTGGCGCTCAAGATAGTATTGAAATTTCTGTGCTTGCTAGATTTATGGTGTAGTTTAGTTTCAGTTTTCGTGCTAGGACCAATATTACATTATCCAATTTTCTATTGGCTTAGTAGGTTAGTGTCAGGAAATAACCAAATGGGGTATAGTAATCAATATGATGGTAGTTAGTGTCAGAGAAGAGCCAAATGGGGTTTTTAGTAATCGATATGATTGTGGCTTGACTATCCTCATCACATTTATGTATAAGTTTTCAGTTAGTTAGCCTGATTTCGCTAAAACAGGTTCTTGTTTAAGTCAAGGCAATGTAAAAGCTCTTTTTTCTTCATCAGACCTATGCAAATAGACAATTATCTAGTCTTAGAATGGGTTATTACAAAAAGGTTTTTGACTATTGGTACAGTAGCCAGACTTGAGATCTGTTGTTTGATAAAAAAGTGGGAGAAACGTAGAACTTTCAGAACATCAAATGATATGCTTGTAAGTGGGTATAAATAGAAAGAGTAGAGATGGGGTAAGGATATCATCAAGTTTGAAATCATGAAAGTTCTCAATGATTTCAGTCTAAGGTAAAAAGGCGAATTTGTTTTAACTTTTATTGTTTTGATGTTAAAGCAATGGCGAAAAAAAATGAATTGTGTTGATTTTGGTACGAAACTAATTTCCCTAGCTCTTGAATGACATATTTCAACTCTAGGAACTATCCATTCTACATTTTATCAATGTTAAAGATTCTGATCGTTATTTCACTTGTTGGATTAAATTCTCCTTTTCTACCTCCTATCTTATTTATGTAATTTTTGTCTTTTATTCCTTTTAGTCTTATCACTAATAATCTACATAAGCAAGAAATTCTGCTAGAAAAGGCTGATAAAGGTAACTATAACTATATCCACATTACAGTTGAAGTGAGCTATAGCCATCAAAAGAACATTACAGTGCCCTGCTATCCCGTGGAATCTAGAGACTAGTTTCACATAGCTTCCTCGTTTGTTGATTTATTGTTTCAGCTTCAGTTTTTGTTGGTTTGCATCGGTGCATTCCTGGGCACATATTTTATTTTTGAATTACCAAGTCTTGCTAATTATTTTGTATTATATTATGGTTAGATATTTGGTACTTTCTATTGTAGACCTTTTTCAAATCATAAGGCTTGATGATTTTATATTGATAAAAGATAGCTCAGTTTATTGTAATGCTTGAGTTTTTTTCCTGGTGCATTTTGCTTGCAGAGTAGGAATTAAGTGGCCAATTTGAAACTGAAAAATATGAGCTTTTAGTATACGATAAACTACTCATACTATTTTCCCTTCATTTCTCAATTCGTATACACTTATGCGTCTCTGACTGCCTTCAAGTAAACTTGCCTGTAGCAAGGTAGGTTTCATAAAATGAATAAATGAATGTGTTCAATTTTATTTAGAACTGTTTTGCTAAGAATTATTTATAGTTGACTAACTTTTTATGACAGAGTATTGGATAATCCATGTAGCTTTTGTATGACATGGTTTATTTTTTATTTTTTATTTTGGATCAGTTCTGATTAATGTGGCATATTTGATATGCATGTTAATTTGCCAAATAATTGTAACTTATGTTGCAATGGTCTTGTATGAAATGATTACTGCAAGCTCTTCGATTAATATGTATTTTGTTTGCTTGTGACATAGATGTGGTTATATTGTTATTTGATTGCAAAATAAATATTTTGAATATTTTATTTTTATTTGTTGCTTCATAGTTGAATATAAGTTAACAAATTTAGTTCTGTAAGACTCTTTTATAAGAAAACGTTGATTGTCTGCTATGATTCAGAGACCCAAATTTTGAAGTTCACCTCAATCAATTTTTGGAATAATAATACCCTACTCTTTATTTTGCTTACATTTTGAGGTTACTACCTTTTTATCTGATATGAAGCTATTTCTTTTTGTTTCCTCTGTGGAATGCTAATTGAAGTATGGTTGGTTCATGAGCTTGTGAATAGGTAGAATTTCCTGAGAGAGATTAATAAACAGTCAGTCATGAACCCAAAGTAGAATCTGAAATCAATTACGGATAGCAAGATAACCTCACTATTTGTACACTTGACTGTTAGAAAGTCATGTGGATTATAAGTGAACACTGTTTGAGGGGTAAATTAGATACGTACAAGTAATTTTAATTTGAAGTTGTTATTACAAGCAAATCTCATGTGCATTAATAAATACGACAAACATAACATAATGATAGGCATGCGTCACTAATAATTTACCTATTTCTTTCTGGTCCTTCTCGTACCCCTAGTATACGGTGTCCTGGTGGAAGCTGCGGGCATTCGAAGTCGCGAGGAATGCCGCCTTCGAGTAGAGACCTCCCTAACGTCACCTGCATCGGGAACGCTAAGATCAACGACATGTTCGATCGCACCACCTACAAAAAAGCCAAATGACATTTTATATCACTTCCTACATGGAGATTAGCATAACTGTGAAGTACGTAAGTTACCTTCCACATCCAGTGCTCCCGAAGTGGTAAGAGTGTCGTTGATCTGCATGCTATGCACTTCGGGCTCCGTGTCTCCTCTGGGTACTTCGAAACAAAGGTACAACCCATTTTATGATTTATATGAGGCGGTATGGGATGTCCCAACAATATTGAACTATACAATTCGAAATAGTTCGTGCACAAACAGTCCAAATTCTGCAGTTTGGTTCTACGCGTGCCAAATTACACATCTCTAACCAGGGGACACAATCTGTCGTCATCTGCTTCTACTGACACTACGAATGAAATGAACGTAAGTAACGTACACAGGGTCACAGAAGTAAGAGCTACATGACATCCGCGATAAATTTGAAATTATTCGGGCATAAAGATTATCATACCAATATTCACGTCGTGTTGCCCCCTATCCAACGCGGTGTTGTGTGATTCCGGCCTCTGGTCGATGTCTCCTCCAATGTCGTCTATGCAACATTTAGATTGTGAGAGTAAGTCCACCAAATTTATATTTACTGAAATATGTAATTGACATGCATGCTTAGTATTTGTGTGTGTTTACACAAGTTCATCATGTACCTCGAGGTGAAAATGATGACGGTACAGGATCGTTGTGCACATCATGCGGAGCAGCAGAGGTGGTGGAAACTGGTCGTCCTACTACTAATGTTGATATGAAATGAATGTGAGTTACGTATACGGGGTCACAGAAGTAAGAGCTACATGACATCAGCAAATAAATTTGAAATTAATCAGGCATAAAGATTATATACCAATATTCACGTCGTGTTGCCCCATATCCAACGCAGCGTTGTGTGATTCAGACCTTTGGTCGATGACTCCTCCAATGTCGCCTATGCAACATTCAGATTGTGAGAATAAGTCCATCAAATTTATATTTACTGAAATATGTAATGGACATGCATGCTTAGTATTTGTAGTGTTTACACAAGTTCTACATGTACCTAGAGGTGAAAATGATGACGGTTCAGGATCGTTGTGTACATCATGCGGAGCGGCAGAGGTGGTAGAAACCGGTGGTCCTACTACTAATGTCGATATGAAATCGCGGAGTCTTGCCACTTCGACCGTAACGTGCTCGAATATTTCAAGTTTTACTGTTCGGAGTAGCATTTCAAATAGGACTCTTTGATCGTACAACATGTCCTCGACGTCAGATCTAGTCAACCCACATCCAGATTGTACACTCGATGTCTAGATGTTAAAGATACACTATCCCCAAAATAATCTTGTTGGGAACCGTCGGCTGCGGAAAATGCACCCGTCATCCCTCCTCGGGTATGCTCTTGCTCGCGCTCATTGTTGCCACTATTGCTTCATGTGTTATCATGGCCATCTCCGCTGTCGTCAGAACTGGAATCATCTTGCACAATGGCAGAGGGCACCTTACGACCGCCCGCACCGGCACCCTCATCATCCTACCTCTAATAGTCTTCTCGTATGATTTCCTATCGACCTGTCCATTTCCTCCACTGAGTTCCGCGTCAGATTCAAACTGTACATTGATGATGGTCCTTACGATGTTGTCCAGAGCAGGCACGACATGATCATCGAACGGTACAAGAGTGGAGATGTAAGTCTGGTTGCACTCTAGCTCAGTCGGATGCAGTGTGGCGTATACATGCAGCCGTGTAAGAAGTACAATATTGTTAATGGTGTCGGGACACAAAAATTTGTAAAGACAATTACAAAAAGTTGAATAACTTGGATCGCGAAAGGTTACCCGCATTCTCTTGAAGAAAGCATCGTACATGTACTGCTGCGATTGTTTAGTGGCCGTCCAGTTGAGAAGCCGTGGGGAACGTTCACCAATACGCTGATCGAAATGGGTACCAATTTCAGTATTCGCCTCGATCGCCCATATGTGTCGCATAATATTAGAAATGTGAGTAATTTTAATTTGGTCCCACAATATAAAGCCAATTAAATGACGATTTAAAACATGCGTGAAATAATCGTTCGTACCTGCATGGCTATGGGAAAGCCGTGCACTGTGTAACTGATTTCTTTCTCCCTCTTCCTCTTTGCATCCCGAAATTTCCTAGCCCAACTGCCCCGGAATCCCTTAATGAGACGAGAATATCCCATTCTACCCCAATGGTATGCAAAAAATATGTCGAGGTCGTCGACGTCGAGCGAAAGTGTCTCGACATCTATGCCCACATTATTATCTGGGCCTTTTAAAATACCTTCCACTATTAGAGCAAGCCCCATCTTGTATCTATCAACCCATGGGATCGACGACCGAGCACATGTCTTCTCAAGCTGTGCACAGGAAATCTTGTCTAAAGATTTGAAATACTTGTCCTTCAATCTATTTTTTTCTAGGACTCGATGGAACCGATCATCGTCCCGAGGAACACCACAACGTAGCCCCATCACCACCACATACTCTTGCAGTCCAAACCGACAGTAGTGTCCTTAGACGTTGAACCATAGCTCATGTGTCTTGTCTGTTCGAATGCTTCTAAACACAGTTGTTGGAAGAGTCTAGCTGAGAATTGGATGTTCGATACGTCAGCCAGGAAGCCAAGGGAAGACTCCTAAAAATTACGTTTTAGATGTGATTTGGTGGTTGTTTAATAACTTCCCATAGTTGCTATCTTCAAAGAAGTGCGTTATAAATAGCATGAAATCACTAGCTAAGTGAGTTACACTTGAAAACTTCATAAGCTTTGTCACTCTGTATTGGTTATCAGGTAGAAAAATAGTTTCAGCCATCGCATTTGTATGCTACTAATGTCTTCGTCCATGGGAAGCAACGAACTATTCAAATGAATGATCCTTCGTCAATACCCGGTTCATTCCCGTCATGTCCCATCATAATTTATTCGGATGATGAGGATGTCAACCCTCCGAATAGTAGGAGAGCCATTTTCCCTGTTCCTTTTTCGAACCTAGATGAAGTTGCAAGTGAAGCATCGCTGTCACCGAAGACTGTGCTCGATCAGGGGTTCCAGTACATGGTGTGGTACAAAGATGAATCCTATGAGGATGAGTGGTGGGTGAACGTTGCACCTCCTGAGATAATTGTCATAAGCTCGGATGATTCTGATGAAGATACTGAGAGAGAAAGTTCGGATGAAATCAATTACGGATAGCACGATAACCTCACTATTTGTACACTTGACTATTAGAAAATCATGTGGATTATAGGTGAACACTGTTTTAGAGGTAAGATACGCACAAGTAATTTTAATTTGAAGTTGTTATTACACGTGCCAAATTGCACATATCTAACCTGAGGACACAATCTGTCGTCATCTGTTTCTGTTGACACTACGAATGAAATGAACGTGAGTAACGTACACGGGGTCACAGAAGTAAGAGCTACATGACATCCGCAATAAATTTGAAATTAATCAAGCATAAAGATTATCATACTAATATTCACGTCGTGTTGCCCCTATCCAACGCGGTATTGTGTGATTCCGGCCTCTGTTCGATGTTTCATCCAATGTTGTCTATGCAACATTTAGATTGTGAGAGTAAGTCCACCAAATTTTTATTTACTGAAATATGTAATTGACATGCATGCTTAGTATTTGTGCATGTTTACACAAGTTCATCATGTACCTCGAGGTGAAAATGATGACGGTACAGGATCGTTGTGCACATCATGCAGAGCGGTAGAGGTGGTGGAAACTGGTGGTCCTACTATTAATGTCGATATGAAATGAACGTGAGTTACATACACGGGGTCACAGAAATAAGAGCTACATGACATCCACAGATAAATTTGAAATTAATCAGGAATAAAGATTATATACCAATATTCACGTCGTGTTGCCCCCTATCCAACGCGGCGTTGTGTGATTCGGGCCTCTGGTCGATGTCTCCTCCAATGTCGTCCATGCAACATTCAGATTCCGAGAGTAAGTCCACCAAATTTATATTCACTGAAATATGTAATGGACATGCATGCTTAGTATTTGTAGTGTTTACACAAGTTCTACATGTACCTAGAGGTGAAAATGATGACGGTACAAGATCGTTGAGCGGCAGAGGTGGTAGAAATCGGTGGTCCTACTACTAATGTCGATATGAAATCGTGGAATCTTGCGTATTCGACCGTAACGTGCTCGAATATTTCAAGTTTTACTGTTCGGAGTCGCATTTCAAATATGACTCTTTGATCGAACAACATGTCCTCGACGTCAGATCTAGTCAACCCACCTCCAGATTGTACACCTCGATGTCTGGATGTTGAAGGTAGACTATCCCCAAAATAATCTTGTTGGGGACTATCGGCTGCGGAAAATGCACTCGTCATCCCTCATCGGGTATGCTCTTACTCGTCGTTTCCATTATTGCTTCGCGCGTTATCATGGCCGTCTTCGCTGTAGTCAGAACTGGAATCATCGTGCACTGTGGCAGATAGCCCCTCAAGATCGCCCGCACCGACACCCTCATCGTCCGACCCTCCAATAGTCTCCTCATATGATTCCCTATCGGCCTGTCCATCTCCTCCACTGAGTTCCGCGTCAGATTCAAACTACGCATCGACGACGGTCCTTGCGATGTTGTCCAGAGTAGGCACGACAAGATCATCGAACGGCACAAGAGTGGAGATGTAGGTCTGGTTACGCTCTAGCTCGGTTGGATGCAGTGTAGCGTATACATGCAGCTGCGTAAGAAGTACAATATTATTAATGGTGTACATGTAACTACGTAAGAAGTACAATATTGTTAATGGTGTCGGGACACAAAAATTTGTAAAGACAATTACAAAAAGTTGATTACTTTGGACCGCGAAAGGTTATCCGCACACTCTTGAAGAAAGCATCGTATGTGCGCTGCTGCGATTGTTTGGTGGCCGTCCAGCTGAGAAGCCGTGGGGAACATTCACCAATACGCTGACCGAAATGGGTACCAATTTCAATAATCGCCTCGAACGCCCATATTTGTCTCGTAATATTAGAAATGTGAGTAATTTTAATTTGTTCCCACGTTATAAAGCCATTGAAATGACGATTTAAAACACGCGTGAAATAATCGTTCGTATCTGCATGGCTATGGGAAAGTCGTGAACTGTGTTAACTTATTTACTTCTCTCTCTTCCTCTTTGCATCCCGAAATTTCCTAGCCCAACTTAATTGTTAGTACCTGCATGGCTGTGGGAAAGTCGTGAACTGTATAACTGATTTCCTTCTCCCTCCTCTTTGCATCCCGAAATTTCCTAACCCAACTGCCTCGGAATCCCTTAATGAGACGAGAGTATCCCACTCTACCCCAATGGTATGCGAAAAATATGTGGAGGTCGTCGACGAGTGGAGGTGTCACGACATCTATGCCCACATTATTATCTGGGGCTTTAAAAATACCTTCCACTATTAGAGCAAGCCCCAGCTTGTATCTATCAGCCCGTGAGATCGAAGACCGAGCACATGTCTTCTCAAGCTATTTTCCAAGACTTGATGAAACCGATCATTGTCTGGAGGGACACCACAACGTAGCCTCGTCACCACCGTATACTCTTGTAGTCCAAACCAACAGTAGTGTCCTTGGACGTTGAACCACAGCTCATGCGTCTTGTCTGCTCGAATGCTTCTAAACACAAGCTGTTGGAAGAGTTGAGCTGAGAATTGGATGTCTGATACGTCAGCCAGGAAGCCAAGGGAAGACTCCCAAAAATCGTGTCGCTGGTGGTCATCAAATAGCTCCAACACCCTGGACACGTACTTCAGTTGCTGCATTAGGAAATCCATGCACGTAACTGTGCATCTTCCGGAACCAGAAATTCTAAATCCCTGCTCCCTGCAATGTATAAAAGATAAAGAAAAGGGTCATGTTTTCGTATTTTATAAGTGTAGAATCTAACTGACAAACATGCAATATAACCGTGAAGAATCAAAATACGTGGATCATATGACAAAAGATAAGTAGTCACACATTGAAACACGGGACAACATGTGACCAATGTATGACAAGAATAAGAAAATGTATGATCCACATTATTTCACACAGAAGCCATCTGTCGATAATGACTGCGACTAACTGTCGGGAAACAGCAGTTAGCGTATCCAGATGTTACCCAATACTGAGAATAACTGTAGCTAAATGTCGGGGACAACAATTCACCTAACCATATTTCACCCATCTGCCGGGATTTATAGAGCTGGACTATCGGGAACTAACATTAACTAGGCATCATCAAATAAAACATATCAATTATATGTGACAAACATAGATTTTATAACCTGAGGAGACTCGGCCTATTACTCGCAGTACGTCTCAAAATGTTACAATAGGAGACTCAGAATATTTGTATATTCTCATTAAAATCTCTTAACATCGATACAAAAATACGTAGAGGGCGTACAATAACATCAGGATGCAAGATCACCTATACTTGAATTTTAAAATAAGAGATCATATAAATTATAATTTCATTTTTATACATTCAATTAAGACAACAAAAATGTGAATAATATTACTGCACTTGATTATCATGTTAGCCATTGCTTGGAGGCATTTCCTCCCACTTAATCACCATAAACAGGAGCTAATGTCGATAGATGCAATGACAATTCTTAGTTTGTAATTGAATCTTTGGGCTTCTGAGTCCTTCGCCAACTAATAGGGAACATGTGTTGGAAACAGTGGTCTCAAAATAAATACCAAAAGGAAACGAGGTCACACTAAGGTAAAGCTTGCCTTTGCATAAACACATAAGTAGCAAGCACTCGAAAGATCAATACAAGCAACAATAACAAACATTGATCAAATCTTCTTGCATATTCAAACATTTGCGTTTGTACCATGCTTCATAAACAACAATGTCCAACGAGCCAACATTTTTCCATATATTTGAGTACCAGTGTGAGCCAACCTAGTAGACAAACTTTAAACTATGAGTAAAACCAGTTAGAATATCAAATCTAAAAACTAGAATCAACATAACAACAATATATAATTACAGAACAAATTGAAACCAAACACAAAGATGCATAGGAATTTCTGGAGCAGGCAATCATTATAAGAACACTGGCAACAATTCAACAAACACAATCCAATTGTAAGTATATTGGACTAGCCAAGTCCTTAAATAATCGATTTAAGGATTAATGTTCTATCCATCTGTTGTTAACATCTACCTATTCAAAAGCTCATGAACCAACCATACTTCAATTAGCATTCCACATAGGAAACAAAAAGAAACATGTTCATATTAGATAAAAAGGTAGTAACCTCAAAATGTAAGCAAAATAAGGAATAGGGTATTATTATGTCAAAAATTGATTGAGGCGAACTTCAAAATTTGGGCCCCTGAGTCATAGCAGACAATCAACGTTTTCTTATAAAAAGAGTCTTACGGAACTAAATTTGTTAACTTATATTCAACAATGAAGCAACAAATAAAATAAAATATTGAAAATATTTATTTTGCAATCAAATAACAATATAATCACATCTATGTCACAAGCAAACAGAATACATATTAATCGAAGAGCTTGCAGTAATCATTTCATACAAGATCATTGCAACATAAGTTACAATTATTTCGCAAATTAACATGCATTATCAAATATGCCACATTAATCAGAACTGATCCAAAAACCAAAATAAAAAATAAACCATGCCATACAAAAGCTACATGGATTATCCAATACTCTGTCATAAAAAGTTAGTCAACTATAAATAATTCTTAGCAAAACAGTTCTAAACAAAATTGAACACATTCATTTATTCATTTTATGAAACCTACCTTGCTACGGCAAGTTTACTTGAAGGCAGTCAGAGACGCAAAAGTGCATACGAATAAAGAAATGAGGGGAAAAGAGTATGAGTAGTTTATCATATACTAAAAGCTCATATTTTTCAGTTTCAAATTGGCCACTTAATTCCTACTCTGCAAGCAAAATGCACAAGGAAAAAAACTCAAGCATTACAATAAAATGAGCTATTTTTTATCAATATAAAATCATATAGCCTTACGATTTGAAAAAGGTCTACAATAGAAAGTACCAAATATCTAACCATAATATAATACAAAATAATTAGCAAGACTTGGTAATTCAAAAATAAAAAACGTGCCCAGGAATGCACCGATGCAAACCAACAAAAA
>CAIGRT010114374.1:0-22772 GCA_903798405.1 Fraxinus platypoda | reverse complement strand
CGTTAATTTGTAAAAGTTAAGATTGAACTTGGTATTTGTATATACTTTTTGTTATTAGTATTAGTATCTACTTTCAGGTGTATTTATGTAATATTATTCTAAATGTTAAAAAATTTAATTATAGTACGGAACCGAACGGTTCCAGAAATATATCTGGAACCGAACGGTAATTTCTAGAACCGAAAAAAAACTGAACCGACCCGCGCCCACCCCTAGTAGTTTCTGCCTCGTTTACATATTTTTATATTTTTTTGTATTTTTAAATTTAATACATATAATAGAATAAGGTGACATTATACAAATTAATTTTCTCCAAATCAAATTAAATGAAATATTGTTCACGAAAGTATATTTCAAATTAAAATCATCGCAAGTATATTGTTCGTTAACAAGTAATAAAGTAGATTTTGAGTCCAAATATCGTCCAACAGAGATTTATTATTTTAATTTTAATTATCGCGACCTTAGCCGAAACAAGAATAATAGGGTGTGTTTGTTTGTGACAAAATTATGACTAAAACAATCTACTTGTGCAATTATAAGTAAATTAATTAAACTAAATGCAAATTTATGTATTTGATAGATGACAAACGCATTAGGATCCCGAATTCTCATGCAATAATTATTTTTAACCTTAGTTCTACACTTTGACAACACGATTGAATTTTGACGAATCAATGTTCATGTTTTATTTAATAATCTCTCTCGAGTAATGTTGAACATACTCTCATATATGACCCGACTATAATTTTATGACGAATGCAAACATATAAGAGTGCGTGAATTTTTATGAACACTTAAAAATACATATAGAGCATAGCGGTATATTTATATCCCCTTTCGGACTCTATGACAATTTATATATGTCGGAACATATTTTCCTTCTTTCGAATGCATAAAATAGACCACCACATTCACACAACTACCGTGCACAATAATTGTGGAGAAAATAAAATCATATAAATCATTCAATATCCAAAAAGTGTTTTTCAATGTCAAGTATGTAAAATTAAAGATTAAAAAATCGTATTACATGGTTTATCGTTCTCCTAGCATAAAAAAATTAGTCTAATATGTTATGAGAAAGAAAACAAAAGAAAAATTGAAGAATCGACATCACCCAAATAAAGCTTGAATTGAATTTTCAAGTCTTGGAATCGATCTTCGTGTTACTTGCTTTCTTCTATGCTCCCAAAATCTCTTAAAATGTATTTTAATACGTGATCACAAGTCTTGGACGGCCATAAGTCTTTAAAAAAAGTCTCAAGATTTGTTTCCATAAGAGTTGAAATCATATTAGGAAATCAGAATTTTTTTTCCCGACTTATCTTGGGCGGGCGTCCAGTAGGAAATGGGGCGACCGCCCAGGCATAGCAAATGGCCCCTGTGTTTTAAGTTTCAAGGCCGGGCGGCTGCCCGATTATAAAAACTTCACAAAATTTCATAAGCCCTTTTCTTCTTTCTTTATTTCATCTTGGTCCTCCACATCAAATTACTTCAGCTATTAGTGCTTCAACTTTTACTCAAATGAATATTAGTCCCCAAACTTCCATTCATTGGTCAATTGATCCTTCTTTCTTTTCAAATTGCTTAGAAAGGTGTTCAAAACTAAAACAAGATAAAATTAACCTAAGTTAAATAAAATTCAATACTAAAATGACACAAAAACTTAGTAACATGGCAAATGCACTTATCAAATATATAATGCCATTGGAAAATCAAATATTGGGAAATCAATGCAAAATTTGATTTTTATGTTACTTTGGTCTTCTACTATCGATTTATGAAGGAAGTGTAAGTCAAAAATTGACAAGAATCTACGATGAGATTTCGAAGTTCTTAATTTAGTATTCGTGTGTTCAACCTTACAAAATTGTCGCGCTTGAACTTTCAATTTAAGTACATTTGGCCATTAAAAAGTCAAAATTTCTGTAAGAAATGATTGAAACTTAAGTATTGAGTGTTATGATCAAAATAACATACATTCAGAAGCTCCTAACTAGAACCTACACTAAAGAAAAGGGATATTCTCATTCTAACTCCAATACTTGAGACAAAGTTTGTTCGAAGATAAAAGTAATGAAAATGGAGTAGAACATCTCGTAGATGTAGAAATTTACTTAGGCGAGAGATTATCTCAAATTGCTCTTTATCTACTTCGTAGTATAACGCTTTCAAGAACTATCTATCTACTAGTCAAGAAATGTTTAAGACTCGCTTAATATTCAAATTGGTGAAAAATTAGGGTTGAGTTCCTTAATCGTAAACTTGAAAGCCTATCTACGATAACTAGTAAATATCTTGGAAGTAAGTCGTCTTGCCATCTTGTCATAAATAAGGAGCATCTCTCAATATTCAGATAATTGTCGTGAAAAATTTCATGACAAATAGAATCATCACGGTTACTTTAGAATTGCACACCAATATTTTTACAACGTTTTTAAACGGTTATTTTGTTTATCTTTTTAATGGTCATGAGATGTCACATGTGACGTACTAAACAGAAGATCCAAATCTCCATCTCACCCCATTAAGGATATATATAAGAGTTCAGATTACTCCTCTTAACAAAGTTCGCATTTTTAAGATGCAACCCAACTGAATTGATATCACTTTCTAAAAAACTCAAACCAGCAATCAATTCGTCTAAAGTTCATATCAAATTCCAAAATTAGTGTTCATGTCAAGGATAAAGTTCCACATTAATAAAAATACGAAATAAAATTTAACATATTAGAGTTTCGACTAGTTTTACAACGGAACCTTTTGACTTAATACACACTTGTGTAACATTCTAATCATCTTATCATTAGCTTAATAATGAAGATCATTCTTGCCTACACGATCTCCAAATCCACTTAAGAAACTAACAACGAAAAGCAAATCAAAGCCATTGATAAAAGTAAGCACTTCTATATTTATATATTCCATTTTTCATTAAGTCCACAAGAAAGCTCCCATGGCAAACTTCCTCTTCTGGTTCACATCTCCGGTCACTGGCAGCCCATATTCGGCGAGGAGGCAGTCGAGTTTCCACTCCGGCATGGCCTCATATTCGACTCGAGTGTACTTGGGGTAGTGTAATGGCATTTGAAACCCACACCGCTCCCTCATGAGGTGGCTGTTGGTGGCACCACCACCTCCAACATTAGTAGATGCCCTTGCAATAGACTCCACTTCCCCTCCACTCATTATGTTTGTTACAATCCTTTCGTTCTAAATTGTAACTACTTGTATTCGTTAAGAAATGTTACGACCCTTCGTGCTATTTATAGTCCCACCCCCACCCCCACCCCAGCACTGTCGAGGTAGCTGGGCATTTATGTTGAAAACTAACAAAGTCGTATTATTGTATGGGGACATAGGAGAAAATTTAAATGCTAAAAGAATACAAATCCAAGAATTAGTCAAAAACTATTTTGCAATCTTTGTTGAAGTTGTTAGGTACAAAGAAAATGGTGTATATTTATATTTGAATCTTCGACATCTCCGATTCCCATCATGTGTACGTGAAATTATCATAATTAAGTGGTGATGAGAGTTAAAATATCTGTATACTTCGATATCATGTTGATTAGAATGAGGAGAATGCATTGTGAATGCGTAGAAGACCAATTTAACCGAATTTCTAACTCCAAAAATGGATGGCAATATTATAAGACTGGGAACTAGAGCTCTCGCAAGTTGCTACCTTTAAATGATACGTTTTTTATGTTGGACTGGATATAATTACGGAGAACATTTCTAATGATTTTTCAAATTTATCCTACTCCACATACCAAATATACCAAAAAAGACTTTAATCTTGTTGTATTAACTAATGAATTCCACCCTTTTGAACCAACAAGAAGTGAAATAAAATTGCAGATATATTTGTAACAAAAAATTAAGGTCCGTTTATTAATTTTCAATAAATTTGGGGTCCGTTAGATTCGACCATCTACATCTACTGAAAATTTTAATATAGTTAATTAGATGTTTCGAAACGACCACGTGTCACGTTAATCAACATATTCATAACAAATACACAATCACCAACCAAAAAAATCAACAATTGATTTGAAGTTGAAAGGTATTTTACAGTATCAATTTGCTATAAACATTCAATGCAAAACAATAAATAGGTGTGCTTATCTCATTGCATATATTGTCCACAAATCTATCTAAAAATACATGGAATGAAAATTATTTTGTTCAGTGCAATCAATGATTCATGTCTGAATGAACCACAAATTTTTTAGGCCCTTCAATAATTTAGCAGAATAACTAGTGATGGAGGATGGTTAGTACTTGGAAAAACATTACAGACCACCATTATTGTCGGCCAAGGTTGCCTAGATCCCAAGGAATTGAGTTTCATGTTTAAATATAAGTTAGCATAAGATTAGATGATACTGTATAATATTGATAAATTATATTGTCTAATTGTTTACCAAACATGCACTAATGACAATTGAGAAAGAATAGTAGGATTAGATATTTCTATAACATAGGATTAAGTTCAGTTCTTCCAAACCTCTTCTCAAATTTTCTCATGCAAAATACAAACGCAACTAACGTGTTCGTGTTTTTTAATAGGATGATAATAGATTCTGTTACGCATCAAAACCGAGGCTCAAAGTCATCAAAAATCGAATTGAAGTCATAGGTAAAGATGATGAATCGACGCCTCACTCAAAGCGCCATGTGTAAGCAGAAGCTCCATCGCCGAAGCGAGACATCACCTACCGCAAAACAACAATAGAGAGGTCATCTACCGCTTCATCAAAGCACTATATAAGTGGCCAAAGCCTGAAGCCGAAGCATTATGTAAGTGGCCTTGAAGCCGAAGCGTAGACAAGTGGTTGAAGCTCTGAAGCCGAAACACTATATAAGAAGTCAAAGAAGAAGTCGAAGCTCACTGTCTCGAAGCTCTTCAGACCGAAGACCTCCAATATGAAGCTCCCTTTGGCTGAATCCCTTGCTATCTTTTAGAAGATTTGCAGGCAATCTTTAAAAATGATTGATATAACGTTTGTAATAATGAATATCATGATTGTCAACTTAGGGTATAGGGTGGTTGACCCGTTGTTAATGTATTAAATGCATAGCAGACTGAGTGATGTGAGGCTTCGACCTGAAAGATGAGGCCATGTGGTTCTTATCCAACGGCTACAACTTTGGCCAGGACTCTATAAATAAGCAACACTCTTGTAACATTTGAAGCTAATGGAACTCTTGATACTAAAAACCACATTCGATCTTCTCTCTCGCTTACTTCATAGTTGGGTACTCGAGTTAAAATTATTCCTATTTTAGTTGAGTTGTATGTGATTGTTTGTTTATATACAATTATCTTTGATCATATTGTCGATGCTTGAATATTTTTGTCTCGTATAATAGAGCACCTCCCACAATTATAAACATCATCCTTTTACATCCAAATCTTCGGTCAAAACGTGTTAGAATTTGTTTGTGTGGGCGCAAGTGGATCCGACATCTGTTATCCACGTAACCATTACGGAAAATGGGGTCAATAGATTCATATCTTAATTAGGTTGCTTTATTCCCGAAAATGAAGCGATCCAACCACACCTTATATGTCTACCTTATTACGACCTCACTCCCGTCGCTAGCCTGTATTCAACATGTATTGTCGTCTCCTACCAACTAGATGTAGTCCAGCCATAGGCAGCTAACATCAATATCTTATTATTTTCAGTGCCGCACAAACATTAACAAGAATTCTTTTTCATTATCAATCGAATCACGATTTTTAACGTCAATTTAATCTGAGATTTTGTTTATATTTTGTTAGATCTGATCAAAATTCGACTCGTCTAAAGCTCATACACTATTTTCTTCGGAATTTGAAAGGAGTTAAGACTTGTTTAAGGTTCATGTATGATTGAGGGCCAAACGTTACTATCACAATGCTTTGATTGAGAAGGGCTCATTTATGTATGCCCTGCTTACAAGGGCACTTGTGAGTGAATAGTTTTCTATGGAATTAAAGAAGTTGAAAAGGAGGGTGTAAGAATAACAATTAGGATATACAGTTTGCAATACTAAATTTAGTTATTGAATATTCCCAATGAATTAAATAGACACTGAACTGACATGCTACATCATTGACTTTTCACTTCAATTAGTGTTCAAATAAAATTCTATTCTAGCTTCTCTCAGAATCCCTTCGAATTTCGCTATTCCTACATAGTGTGATTGTAAATCTACACATTTCAATACATCACAAAAGGTTGCCGTTAATTTTCCTACTAAGAGTAGACATACCAAGAAATTGCTTAGTTTTCCTGAAGAGACTTGAGAATCTGTTCTTCGACCAACAGAAAATCTTGATCGAACTATTAGTGCTGCTTTTGCTGTCAATGGCATATCCACAAGCACGCACGGAGAGGTGAAATACATGGGCAGGGGCATCATGCAGAGAATATTTCCAAAAAGAGCTGCTGCATATTAAACGAGAATTGGTAATAATCATGGAACACTTGATTCATCTACAAATGATAACCAATGCATAAGCTGTATCATTTCACAATAACTTGGAGTCTAATTTGCTTAACGCTGTTTATCACGAGAACTTGGATAGATATGGGTCCATAAGTAGTTGGGAAAGTTAAACTGTCAGATCTTAGAATACAAGAGGCATTAGGAGCATATTTGGCGAAACTTGACAAGGCTCATTAATGCCTGAGTTAAGGATTATCTAGTTTACAAGGGCACCAGTGACAGAATTTGTTGTTTCCTATGCAATTTAAGAATTTTAAAAAGTGGTTTGACGTGAATCTCGTTGCAAAAGTTCATTTCCAAGAATGATGTTACATGCTCAAAACCTTCTAGCTAGTAATCTAAAGCGGGCTGCTATAAGCCTGGCGTGGCAGCATTGTTGAGCAGGTCAACATTTTTCAATTTTTTTTTGTTGATTTACTAAAATGAAAAACACAAAAAATTGAAAAATGCTTTCACGAAGCATGGGTTGGAGAATCAGGTCTGCCTTTCCAGACAGGGTGGCCAAACACGGGGAAACCCCGATTTACTCCTCTGGTCCTACCTCTGTAGACTATTTGGGTTTCTCTTCATAAATGTAATACTTAATACTGTCCACTACTAGTCTACTACCCAATCCTCCCAACCATTCATGCCAATACTACATATTGATCATTTACATTCACCAGTGAAACGTACGTTTAAGAAATATCTTATTTGCATAATTATCCTTTGCTTGTCAGGTTAGTTGTGTCAAAAGTCATAATAAGACCATGCTTTTGTAAGTTTAAATAATTGTTTCTTAAAAGACATTGAAATAACATTTTGCGACAATGAATTTTTGCTTCAGTTGTGTTCAAATAATTTTCTAACCTAGCTTCTGTCAGAATTTTCAAGTTAATTTCCTATTCCTAAACATTCTGATCGTAAATCTACACATGCCAATGCATCATAGAAATTGCCATTATTTTTCCTAATGAAACATAGACGTACCGAGAAATTGTTTGCTTTCATGAAGATGCTCGAGAATCTGTTCTTCGATCAACAGAAACCTCGACTGCACTTTCCGGAGCTGCTTTAATTGTCAAGGGCAAATCCACAAGTGTGGTTGGAGGGGCAAAATACATATGCAGTGACATCATGCATACAATAATTCCCAAAAAGAGCTGCAGATTAAACGATGAACGCTTGATTCATCAACATGAGATAACCAATGCATAAGCTCAAGCCATTTATAATAACTTGGAGTGAAATTTGCCTTAACATCATTTATCATGAGGACTTGGATACGTATCGTCTATAAGACCTTGGGAAAGGTTAAATGTCATTATGAGAAAGATTAATTGCATCAATGATGACGAGAGGAAGACATGACATAACACAGGAAAACATAAAATAAAATAAAATTGGGATTTGATCCTATGCATTTTATTATATAATGTAGCAAAACATATGGGTGGGCAGTGAAAAATGATCTAATCAAGATTTAAGTGAAAGTGCTCAGAGCTTTATAATATGTGCAAGAAGAGAAGATTCTAAGAAGGTTACCTGCACTGTTGGCTTGAAATCGAAAAGGAACACAGATAATACCATTGTCAGTAACATTGCCATGGATGTGGAGTATACCTGTAAAAAAGAAAAAAGGCATCATACCTCAATACATTTTGCATTAAAATGATACATGTGAAGAAGAATGTCTAAAAGAAGTAAGCAGTTATAAACATAATCAGTAAACTTGTAAGGATTGATTTCAGAAGAAGTCCAAAAAGGTATTGAAATAACGTGACAAAACCAGGCAATTAACCACATAATAGCATGTTAAATTTGAAACAACTCAAAAAAGGTGAACTACTTCTACAAATAAAGAATGAAGTAAGAGATACCTTTACAATGTTGTCTGCATATTTCATTAACCATGATACTAAAAGCCCTGTTGACCCCAGATTTAACACTACCATCCAAGTAGTGATAGTGTATCCATAGAAAAGGTGTTGCCACCATGGTCCTTTCTCAAACCCACTTCTAAAATCATCCAAGACAAGCCGTGCAAGGTTGAATATAGCACCAAATCTGAAAGTAAGAATGTGTTACTCTGCATCAACAGTCCGATATCATTTACAGGCTTCTAATGCAAGTAAATTGTTTTAGTCTCACAACTGAGACATTTTGATGCCAATAGAAGCGGTTTTACATTTTAGATATTTTTTTTGCTCCAGATTGCTCTTATTGTTCTGAACCAACAAGATTGACTTCTTCGAATCCGGATTAGTTCTATTGACTCCCACATATGTTCCTCCCAAAGTCGGGTATTTAATGACTTCTGCAGTAAAAAAAGAAACTGTTGCTTATAGAAACTACTTTGCAGAGATCTCTAGAGTAAACTATGATGACGCTGTTTTGTAAAGAAGGCGTTCATTAAGAACCCCAAAGCTTATTCTTCAAGTGGCATTTGTCAAGCCTTAGGCCTTGACTTTCCAAGGTACACATTTCAAGGTCTGATTGAAGTTTGCCCTCTCTAGTATCATTATTTCTGGAATTTTTTTAAGCCAACAATGTGGGCATGGTTCTCATAGCCTGCAACATTTTAAGGGTTTCTTTAGGCTGTTTTAAACACGGCTTAACTCCAAAACTAGAAAAAAAAAAGGAAGGAATTGAATAATAGAGAAGACAATAAATGAATAGCTAGGACTGCCGTAGCCTCCTACAACAACTGCTGTTGCAATTTTTGGCAACAGCCGGGCTGATGTGATTGACGTCTAAGATATTACTAAATTTAGAGTGCCCAAACCATCAAGATTTTCATTGGTCTAAAGATGTTTTCCTAAGTAAGTCTTTCCTAGGATCGGTATTTAACATGATTATGGAATGTCTATCTAAAAATTTTGCTGAAAAAGTTAGAACAGCCATTAGGCAACAAAAACAGTGGTTGATATTATGACGAATCAATTTTTTTTGTCTTTTATATTTCTCTCTATCTAGGCTTTCTTTTCTTATAAAGTTAAAGCAAGCAGTATTGTAATGTAGTTGATCAGTTGTTTCATTTGTTTTAGCCTTTTAGTTCTAGTTGTGGATTAGTAGTCTTGATATATAGTTAATACTTTGCTAATTTACTATTTGCTACATTGCTAATGCATTTTATGGTTTTAATTACAATTGAGACTTTTAATTTTATTCACATATTTATTATGTTACTTTTTGATGATTTATGGTTTATTACTTTATTATGAGTGTCATTCTGTATTTTTTATGATTTTTAATCCTTTTACAGGTTTACATTGAGACATGCCTTAAAACAGGTTTAGAATTCTCAAGCACGGATAATGAGTGTCCAAAACAGCATAGCAACTTGATGGTGCTTGATCAGAGAAAAAAACTCACGTATATAATTGAACATTCTGCCAGTATAAGCTATCATTGTTCTTCTTCATCAAGAATTCAGTATAAACACCTGCGAGGGCAGAAAGACATGCAGACAATATGCCCAACATGTATCCCTGAATTGGTGACGAAAAGAGCGAGTTGCAAGATGATTCTCCACAGCCTTTCACCTATGCCAACATAAGATAGAAGTGCTTAAAGCTATGAACATTGCCATGGTGATTTATGCACAGAAAATAAAGTTTTCAATTGACAAGCCACCCATCATAAATGAGAAACATTATCCTACATGTCAAAGTTCGAAATTGACAACTTGTTACGAGGTGCATAACTGCATATAACTAAATCCATAACTAACCCATAATATGATTATAATTGGTCTGCAATTTACTAATAACATATTTAGGAAGCCATACATCCTGGTATAATAAAACAATGGCAATCACTTCTCACTTCTGCAAGCCAGTAGCAATTAAAGTTGCAACCTTAATGATGGCAAATTGGACAACTTAATTAATTGGATCAAGATAGGAAATTTGCTCTTTTTAAGTTTTGTAGATTTCCACTTTTACAAGAGATTTTAAGCATTAGTAGGACAAGGGGTTTTCAATTACAAAGGCTATTGAATTTTTTTAATATATTTATAAACTATTGATTATTAAATACAAAGATGATTGATATTTCTATTTCTCCTCTCTTCCCCCTCCATTCTTCTCTTTCTTCACTATATTCTTGTGTTCTACATAGAGTGATGCATCACTTAGCCCGTGTTTGGCCCCCATTTTCATTTTTATCCCTAAACTCATTTACAACCACTCATTTTCCCAATAAAATAATTTGCGCCATTGACCCATAAATTTTCCCGAACTTTTTAACCACACATTCTCATAAATACTCACTTTTCAAAAATTTAATATCAAAAAATATCTACCAAACACACGATTTTATAAGGGGTTTCAGATTAACACTTTAGTGTCATAGGTAGTCATTCCCAATTAAAAGTCGTGTGTTACATAGTTACAAATACAGCATGAGAACAAAAGAGAGTGGTAGAAACGATCCAAGAAGCACCTGGCTCGTTGTGGTTCCAACAGCCAATAGAACAATAGCCATCCACTGCAAATTAGAGAGCTTCCTTTTCAAAAACAGCCTAAACAAGAATACAAGTATATC
Source organism: Fraxinus platypoda (assembly GCA_903798405.1). NCBI lineage: Eukaryota > Viridiplantae > Streptophyta > Magnoliopsida > Lamiales > Oleaceae > Fraxinus > Fraxinus platypoda. Next base: position 11,738 of record CAIGRT010114374.1, on the reverse strand, counting down.
TCAATTAGATATGAAGATTGAGCAATAGTTATAATTTGAACGAGAAAAGTTCCAAGTTTAAAAAGAATGAACTGCAGAACCAGATGAATGATTGAGAAGAAAAATGCTCAGCCTGAATAATATTGCAGTTGTAACAATCTTCAAGTTTCCCATAATCTGATATGTAGATGTATCTACATACGTCAATGTAGCAAACTGAACATTGTTATGAATGAGATATATGATTGATGGGATTGGGTACAAACGAACACTCTTCCATTCCGTGGTCATTTTAGGAGGAGGTGATCTCTTGCACTCTCTCCATAATAGAGTAGCAGATACAATAAGCTGCATTCAATGGAACTCATCAACACTAAATCCGTCCCAATAATCTCTGTACCAACAAAACTTATGGAGCCAAAGTTCTGTTTTCAAATTGAAAGATTCACTCATTGCGGAAAATAAACATAAATCATGATCATATTTCCGCAAGAATGGAACTTTAAATCCAAGTTTCAATCTAAGAATTATTCCCAATGAGAATCCATTCCATTCCCTTCTACAATACAGTACTATCTACTAGATGCAAAACCTAAACAATGCAATCAATAAATGAAAATAATTAAACAGAATAAATAGATTAACCTTAAAAACTTCAGAAAGAAAAGGCACAGTGGCATAGTCATATTTGTATCCCCCATTACTCTGTGATAATGTTGTCAATATTCCCTGCAACAAAACAGCAAATTCAAAACTCATTTACTCCCAAGATCACACGCAGACACACAAACAGAAACCCACATTTATACAGATCAGATTCACATAAAAACTAATAATCAACTAAAAAGAAAAGGACCTGAGAGCTCGTAAGAATGGTGAGCAGCGAAGCGATGACGTACCACTGCATCTTGTCCTTCCTTGCTCAGTTGCTCTCACTTCTACTGTAAAAATCACAGCATGGTAGTTTCTTGATCTTCAGCGATTTTCGATTGTGCCCTAATATTTTGATTATTCGATTTACACCCCAATTCTTTTGGGTATTTACTAATTAGTAATGGATTAAAAACTCTGTGGTCATCTAACTTTCAAAATGTGTCATTTCAGTCATTAAACTTTTTTATGCATAAAAGATATACAAAGTTGTTTAAATATCGTCACTAACTAATTATTCATTAGTCGATTTAGCAATTATAATATGTTCAACACGGTTCAAAATGCGCTACTTAATGTATTAAACTTACAAAAAATTTCATATTAGTGATATGCACGATGACTTGCATATCAAATCGAAATAACATAATTAATCTATCAAATCAATACTCACCTAGAACAATTTTGAGTCAAAATATTTAATTGAGTGCGGTAAATTCAAAATCGACATTGTCTAACTTATTAATGTCATATCATCAAGTGTGCTAGTCAAATAAATAACACTATTAATGCTTTGTTTAGCCCCTGTTTGACACCCATTTACTTTTCATTCTCTTTTTCATTTTTTTTCTTTCTTTATTTCACCACACATTCTATCAATAAAAATACTATACATAAACCCAAAAATTCTCATTACTTTTTAACCACACATTCTTCCATCAATCACTATTCTAGAATTTATTTTTTTCTCAAAAATGGGTGTCAAACAGGGGCTTAGTCATGCTTAAAAGTTGATTTTTTAAAAAAGTAAATAAGCAAGTGTCACAATTATTACGTAGGACTAGCAATTTGTTTATTTGAAGCCACAAAAAATAGTGAACCCCGATGCTTATAAACACACCCAACCATGTTCTTAGACACTTCAACAAAACTATTACTAATGGACATATGAGGAGTGACTAAAGTAGAACGCTTCACTCCCAAAGATGATAGAATCAATAGAACTTCAATAAGTATGCTAATTATAAAGTCTTCGAAAAGATTTAAAACTGCTATCCCACCAATAAAAAATCCTTATACAAGAGATCTTGTATTGACTTTTCAACGAGTGATTCATACTCGTATTTTTCTTTCGTCGATAATTCAACAAAATTTCCAATAGTAGTCCTAGACAGGTACTTGATTGTGCTATCAGTGTTTACTCCAAATACTTCAGCAACATTGAGTCGAACATCGTACAAGCTTTCCAGAATGGGAAGTTTTGACTTGATGCTTTAGACCACGAATTCCACTTCAGATGTTCGTCTGAAAAATTGTTTAATTGGAGAGTGCTTTTCTAAAGAATTTTTCTTCTGTTACTTTCTAAGAACTGATGCATAAGCGTATGGGAGCTGCACGGCTGCAGACCAAGTGAAGACATTACTACTGCACAAAAAAGGTAAAAGACGTTACTGTGGTCATGAAGAACACAACTCCACAGTGCGACTTCACTATGGAGTAGACAAGACCCAGAGGCTTTAATTTAAACATAAACAGCAGGAGAAGAGATAGTTTTCTTTATGCCCTCGACTAAACAGCAAGAGATGGCATGTACTTCGTACTAAAATAATCACTTACAAGGGGTCGAGGAATAAGTTTCGAGGAAGGCATGGAGGTTGATGAATCATCTTATCCGTAGATTCAGCAAACCCGATCACTCCCAATAGCTGATAAGAACTGTGTGATCATACCCAGTAGAGAAATACAGAAGAAAGAAACATCCCGAGTGGAATATGACTAATTCCACTTAAAACAAGAGTTCAGAGGCTAACATAAAGAAGAATTTGACTTTCCACCGGCTTCCCAGACCCAGAATAGTCTTTTCAACTATGCCATGAATACTTCAAAATGTCTAAGATACAACTAATAGATGAAAATGCAGCCAGTAAATATTATACAGCAGTAAAACAATGACATGGTTGGTACTCATGATTGGACTGGACGGACAATGAAAAAGAGTTCAAACATTGTTTCCTTAACATTACCGAATACTTTCCAGTACACTCTACCAAACAATCCATTAATGTCCATCCATATCAGATTGGAAAGCCCCCAAGTGATCATTTTACGTGGATAACATGATCTAGACTATTAGAACTCGTTGTGCATTGGCCAATCTTGTGGTGTATTCAGCACTGCTGGCCTTTGAACTGTGACAGAAGATCATTTCTCGGCTGCAACCAATCCTTGATGATTCTACTTGACTCAAGTCCACCAATAGAGAGGCAATACTAAAGAAACATCTAACGAAATGAATCTTATTTATGAACTATGAGAAGAAACCTTCATACCAAACGCAATATCTTTATACTACCACTAGAGTTTGCAGCAACAACCATGTTAGATTTTCTTCTCCAACAAACACTTGAAACAAATTGCCCATTACTATCGCTACTCTCGTGTCCAAAAATTGGGTCGATGCTTCCAAACGTGTGAGAAGTAATTGGCATTGGTAGAGATCTGTAGTAAGCATAAACCTGAAAGAAAAGGAATAGATCAACCGCTTAAATGAATTAGCAATAAACGAAGTATTCATTCATTTCGGATTCTCAACAATTTTCATAAAGCTTTGATGCTAATAATTCAGGTCAAATGGGTATGACAATATCGGACAAGCAGAGTCACTCATCCACTTACCAGAAGCAAAATATTAGACATTTATTTGTTATATGGGCTTGAAAACATTGTAAGGCAATCAATTCATGGCAAAGTTTCTAATCGGAAGTTATTTTGTTGAAGTAGTCACTGAAGTTCATTTTTTGTTTCAGTTTGGTCGCTTGATTAAAATCATCAATTTTTCCTAACGGATGTCTGACATGGACGACGCCAATCTGACGTGGCAGCATCAACATGGAGGTTTTCCATGTCGGACATTCCATTAGAAAAACTAAGGCCCTATTTGATGTTAAGTATTTTCCATGGATTTTCCAAGTTCCAACTTTTTGGTTGTTTGATAGCCAATTTTTTCTTGGCAATTGGTTTTCCCCCCACCCCCTCACGTGACCCTCTTTTAATGGTTTTTTTTTTTTTTTTTNTTTTTTTTTTTTTTTTTTTTGGGGCAATGGAAACAAATTCTATCCCCAATTGTAAAAAAAAATTTCCTTTTTAACGGACAATTTCCATGAAAAACAAAGTCAAACAAATACCAAAAGATCAAAAATTTCAACATTTTCCAGGTGGAAAATTATATCAATCAAACACAATTAATTGACAATTCCCGGGAAAACAAGTTCTAGGCAATTATTTTCTCTGGAATTCGTTTTCTTTCCACCCATTTTTCATTCTTGCAATCAAACGGATCCTAACAGATTTTAACTAATTGATCAAACTTAAATAAAAAGAAAATTGCGGTTACAACTTTGGAACAAAATAAAGTTTGGTAACTAACATGAAAATTCGCTATAAATTGAATGACCAATGGTATCATTTACCCTTCTTTATATTGGTAAATGAAGCTAAGAAAATCTCACCAATCCATTCTGCATCAACACTAAGCCTTTTATGCTATTCTGAAACAATGATATTGGAAACACACGAAATACTCAAACCAAGATCTTATAATGGTTACCAGTGTTATCTTGCTTCCTTTCTATTTTTTCGCATTGTTTTGTGTTTGTGTATTCAAACAAGTAGGACAGTAACAAGTCACGTTCTCGCATCAAAAACCATCATTTACAGATTATACCAACATAAATACTACCTATGTTTTATAACAAAAAAAATGTAAACTAAAATTACCTCATTAGTTTCCGAACCACATGTTATATATCCATCCAACACCGACAAGCCCACAAAGTTCTGAATAAAAGAGGAAGACAAACAGTCAGAGAAAAAAAAGGACAACCTATACTACTATAGAGAAAATAAATAATTACAGTATGCGGAAACTGACCTTCTCATTAGTATGTCCACTAAAGGTCAATGAGCAAGCATTTGGGGACAACACCTCTATGCCGGTTTTCCTGAGGTCCCAGAGCTTTAATGTGTTATCTGTGGATGCGGAAATAAGAGTGTCTGAATCCAAAAACTTCACATAACTGACAGCCTTTCCATGGCCCATTAATGTGCACCACGGAATTCTAGTGTGTCGCAAATCATAACAAGAGATCCTATAATCAGCAGACCCAAAAGCCAGCAGATGAGAGGAGAAAGAAGAAAACTGAACGCAGCAAACATTGGCAGGACTCCAAATTGTGCCCATTGAATTTCTCTGTGCAATCAAATCAAACATTTCATTCTCACTATTTAATGAAGTCTCAATGGAGAAACATATTGCAATTGTAAGCAGTAGCTTGGTTTAAGTAGGAATACACACAAAGTTGAACTCAGGATCCGGAGATCTATCAGCCACTTCTTCTTAGGATCTTCTATTGTTTCTTTCTTTCTTTCTTTTTTTTTTTTTTATCTTTTCTCGTCTTTTATTCCCTTTTTTATGGGACACGCATCTTGAGACATTTGGACCTCTAAGGTTCTCAATGTAAACTGTAAAGATACAACCTCAATTTAGTGTCAACTTTCTCTGACCATAATTATGATAAATTTCATCGAGCAGTATACAAATGGTACAAGAGATTGTACCTCATTGATGCTCCATAGTCTGATTGAACAATCATCACTCCCACTTGCAAACTTCATTGGATCTACTTGGGAAAAGTCCACGGACCAAGCTCTCTTTTGGTGCTCCATGTACTGGGCCAGTCCTTGTCCAGTTCTTGCATCCCATACCTTAAAAGTTTCAGATATACAGCATTATAGATGTAATAATAATAATAATAATAATACTAATTTATCAACAGAAAAACCATGTCCTACTAAATATATATTTGTAATAAAAATGGGAAAGTAGAACTTGATAATAGAATGTCATAGAATCAGAATGGGCAGGGCAGATGTGCATTGCCAACACAAAGATGTTGAAGAAGTTGGATACCATGTGCTAATAGATGATCATATCTATGCTTGGTGCACATAACAAAGTTCATATCCTTCTTAGCAAAAAATTTGAAGGAATTCATAACATTATTGGTTTATTTTTTTCCTTATCAACAAAGCAATTTTATAAATAAGAGAAACTGTAAGTAGGGGTGCCCCTGGATCTAGTTGAGATGCATTCTAAGCACAGAGAGAGAATAAAACCTATAGTGTTGATGGAGGCAAAGAAACTCTCTAATAAACTCAGTTGAAATAATGGTCATGAGAGGGTGACGATTAAGATGAGGGAATTTATAGAAGAGATTCTAAATGTGCTTTACTACTAATTTAGAAAGAAAAACAAAGAAATCATTTTCATACAGTTACCCGAAATATCAATAGGTATAGCAGTACTGCAGTAGCTCATACATTTAGGAGCATTCAGTTGTGAACAGAGTACTGAATACATACCTGCACTAGACCATCATAGTCTGCAGATGCCAAATAATTTTTGATGTAGTTATTCCAACAAACACAGCTAAATTTAGATTTGTTTGGCATTTCGATCACTGGATACTGAACATCAACAGAGTCATTCAAGAGGGAATCGAACTCAAAGATTTTGATTTTCTTTGAGACTCCAGCAGTAGCAATATAGTTCTCTTCATGATCAAAACTCAAAGAGCATATCACGTTGCTTGAGTTGAGAATATCACCATTTTTTAACGTCCCACAGACCTCAAACTTACTGTAGCGAGCAAACTTACAAATACCTTCGAAGAAGGCTCCAACTAGATCAACGGACTTCTCTTCAATCTTTGGCTCTTGGTATTGATTTTGAACCCAAGACCACCTGTCACGACTCCTCAATATGTCCTTGTCTGATCGTTCCATTTCAGAAATTTCAGGAATATGGACTTGGGATCTCATACAGAAGTAAGCATCTTCAAGTGCACTGATATTGCTCGTCAACTTAACCCCAAACAAATTTGTCCTAGAAAATGAATCATTATCTTTAAGTAAAGGTTTCTGTCTTGCATCGTGCTCTCCATCAATCCTGTCTGAAGATCTTTGAAAAGCATACGTTCTCTCAACCTCCTTGATATCAGCTTCTAAGAATTCTATATTTTCCAACAACTTGGAGGCCTTATTCTGCATTTCTTCCTTTAACGCAACTAGAAAATAAAGTAAGAGATCTGACTCAGCATCAGCAAACTTGTTAGCAAATGATGGCTCATCACCTCCTAGAGTCATCTCTTCAGATCCAAAAATTATCTCACAATTCAGAAGTTCCCTGTCAGTCAAATATGCAGCATAGCAACTGACGTATCAGTAACCTAGGAAATAGATTCATGATTTCTTAGTGGGATAAAGGGTTCAAATCATCAAGGAAAAATTGCAGTACATCCCAACCTATTGCTCCTGAACCACGAAAACCATCCACATCTCCCTTAAATTGTCATGTAACCCTCGCGTGTCCAACTTCTTGACGCTAGATTTTGTTTCCCAACTCGACTGGTTCCCACAAATTTTAAGTGCGGCATGTTTCAATGAGGGTCATGTGACATGTGACGATCTAATGGAGAACTGTACGCTTTTTGTCACTGGAGAGTGATGGGAACTATAATAAAAGATTGAGGAACACTTGCCCCTTTTTTAATTTTAAAGGACCAACTTGTTATTCCAACAATAGGTTGTGGACCAATGCTACTATTTTCCCAATCATTAATGTATCTTGATCTCCTAGAGGGTCAGATGTTATTACACTCGTGAAGAAGAAAGCTTGACTAGCCCTTAGAATTCTTGACCAATAATAATTGTGTAAAATATGACACATGAACATCATTTTCCTGCAATCGGGAAGTGTACTATGACAGCATGGTTCTGTTAACTATTGATTTGTACATTCTGACCCGCATATTCTTTTAGTAGATGATTTTACAGCTTCAATTTTCATCATCTGATGGATGCTAAAACGTCTTTGAGCCACAGGTATCCCTGTTTATCATTAGTTCTCTCATTTCAAAAGACGAAAAACATTACAAGATGGCACATGGCAAAAAAAAAAAAAATTTTGCTGCCATTGAAAGTCATAGTAATAGTTGACTTATAACTCACTAATATTTTGTGAGCATGAAATTCTTATTTAATCTAATATTTATGCAATTAAAGTACAACATTATCAACTTTCTTTCCGGAACTTTTTTCTTTCTTGGCATTTTAGCAGAAATATAAGTCTGGACATATAGTTGTGACCACTATCATTTGATAATTTCTATAAGTGTGCAATCTTGGCTACATTTTACATGTCTCGGCATTTCATAGTTATGACAAAATTCAGATTCTATCATGCTAGAAGAAGTAAAACAGATTCGATGATTCAAGAAAAGATACCTGGTTGTTGGACGAGAAGAAGGTTCAGGATGCAGCAGCCAAAAACAGATGGCAGCTTCCTTTGGACATTCAGAAAGAAAATTAGAAGGTAGAATCCGATTGCGCAAATTCAGCATTGCCGCAGAATGTGTTTCTATTGACTCAAAATGCCAAAGCAACTGATGGAACCAATAAGTATCAGTGAAAGCTACATATATTTGGTCTTACGTTTTTTTTTTTTCTTAAATAAAATCCAGAGTTAAAAATCATAAGATGACTTAAAACACACGAGTCCCCATTTTTTAAGTTCATTTACGTTGTGTGCATTCTGAGATACGTTGCCCTTTCCCTTCTTTCCTCTCTTTGTGTTCAGTTGATGAATATGTTCTCTGAATTTCAGTTGTCATCTTAAATTAGAAAAAGCAATTTAACAAAGCTTCACATATTCCATTGTATGATTCTCAACCTATACATTTCCAACATATAAAACATGTGGCGTGCCAAAATTTGCACAGTGCATTACATTTTGACATATCAAGTCCAAGAAGAAGAACAAGAAACCTGATGTTAGCATTCACAATTACTCTCCTACCTTTAACGGTTATTAAGCAGAAGATAGACTCATGTACAATCAACGGAAAAGAGGAGTTACTTTTAATACTGAGAGTAGATCATTATGGAAATTAAAGTTGAAACTTAAAGAACATGATGCTTAGATAAATCAACAATAATCCTCACCTCAAATAACAAAAGACCAAGACTGTAGATATTTGATTGAAGATTATCAAGCTCCTCTGGACAAGTATACCATTTCTTTTCCAACTGAGCAGCATCAAATGCAAACCCAAACTGCCCCTGGATAGACGTGCCTTCATGAGTAAAATTGTTTCGAGCTGTACATTCGGTGTGGTTAGAATTTTCCATATCACTGATGCCAGTCCTTATCTGATCAGAACCCTGGTCATTGACACCATTTTTGGAGATGAATGGAGGTTTATGCATTATCAATTTGTCCTGGCATACTTTTTGCTGATTTACACCAAATTTTCCACATGGAGACATTTCATGCTCTAAATGTCTCTTCTTTGTAATATCCTGATCCACCAAACTCGGTAATTCTACCTGCATTGACGAACCAATGTATTTGACATCATCAGGTGGCAATAAAACAAACGAAGATGGACATATATCCAGCAAGGAAAAGCCTTGAGAATGTGTAATATTTACTATCTGCACAATCTGCCTAAACAAATGCAGCCTGTAACTTTTGTTTATCTTGGAAACCCCAGAATTTAGCCATTCTCTCAATGTAATCCCAAAATGAGGCAATTCAAGTCCTTTCCCACCATCATCACAAGAATGAACCTGACTAAAAAGGGACATATCCGATGCTTTTCTACTCGAGCAAGTCTGCTTGTCTTTATTCTGACCCATTCTTGCTCTATGAAATTCAGAACAAACTCCGAGGCTTTTATTTGGAACATTCTTCTCTATTGACACCATCGACTGCTTACCGAAAAACTGAGAGAAACTTGACGAAGATAAGATTTTAGACCGATCATAGCCATGAGGCATTCTACTAGAGGATTCTTTGTTATAACCATCAGTCAATTGGTAAGATATTCTACTGGAGTCTTTGTCATTTTGCCTACTTGATAAAGGTTTCGACTCATGTAAGTTCGTTCTTGGCAAATCTTCCCTAGAAATCAATGCCAGCGGATCCTTATTCTGGGACATCAAATCTCTATCTCTGATAGTACTTTTAGGCCCATGCAATTCCAATTGATGCAAATATCTCCCCTTATTGTTATTTTCCTTTCTAGTGGTTGAGCAGCTAAGAAAAGATGAGTTAGGAGATCCATAATCATAATTTCTTGCAGTCAATTCCTCGAGCACAAAACCTGCATCGTTCGCAGAAGAGAGACTTGTAGAAGGACGCACAGTATCAGCCAAATACATTTCGCCTCCTTTCAAATCATAACCCTCCAATGTACTCAAACTGGCATGGGTTGAACTTCCTAGCCACTCACTGCTTGTAGACACACAAAATGCTGGTGAGGCCAACACACTATGACCCTCTGGTTCAATAGGATTGGTTGACATATTGCCATCTATCCTCACGAGTTCTTCACTTGTTACTATCTCACTTTCATCAATTTCCTTTGGTGAATATTCCATATCAAACAAAATATTTATTTCACCGAGGGAATTTCTGCAAACCCAATTTAAGATTGCAACTTGTTATAATGTAGTTTACTAACACATGTATAGATAAAAATAAAAGACAGATATAGTTATTTTCCATGCGCTTTACAGAGATAGATAAAGTACAATGTGCCCATGGAGTGGCAAGTTTAGCACATTTAGATGAAGTAATCGAGTTGTAAACCTATGCAAGAAATATAATACCACTAAATAAGATTCCTTCATTCTTTCCCATGAATATGAAGCTCACATTCAGAAAGAAAAGAGAACCAATCTGCATATCCAATATCCTCTTTCACGGAGGAAAGGGTCAATTTGGCCTAGACAGAACTTAACCCATATGAGAAAAAATAATCAAAATTACCCAGTTAGCAAAAACACCACATTAAAGAATTCATATCCAAACAATATACACTACAAAATCAAGATTCCCGAGAAAAAAACATAAACATTATCAAACTCAAACCATCATCCATGAATCCCCTTTCAATTTAAATGAAATTAAACTTGGAACCATGTTATACTGATCCAGTAAACCCAAGTTCCAAATTTTTCAACAGCCCTTAAATAAGTCTTACCAAAGACCAGATTTTCAAAGCAACTTTTTTTTTTTTTTTTGGAACAGTGATTTTTCCACACACTAATCGATTAGATATTCTTCAGTAATATCAATATAAAATAAAAGGTTTTTCATTTCAAGATATAGTTTCTAAGTATGTGTTGACAGTATATTATAGAGCATCATGTGAATGATTTCTTCAATTTACAGGGACAATAATGTTAAAAGAGACCTCGAATTACTATATAAAGTTTGCTAATAAAATAAAATTTGTGAAGTCGCAATTAATGCTTTTGCCAAAAATAGTTGCTTTATTGTTAAGTTTTAGCTTTTCTATGACAGGTTTTGAGTATCCCATCATCAAATTCCTGCGCACCTGTCTGAAAAAGAAAGCTGATGAAGGAGAAGACAAAAATAAGTGAAGAAATACGAGGAATTCAAAGAAACACCGCCGACTGGAAAATCAGATTCTTTTAATTCTCAATTGTCTGATTCTTGTAGCAGAAATGTATTGCAAAATGTATACATATAGAAAGAACCGTTTTTTTTTTTTTTTTTTTAATTATCAAAAATTGTAGCTATACTAATGGTCACCCTATTGGAAACTTCAAGTGTGACTATAAATTTTCAATTAGGACACAAACAATGTAAATTAGTACGTGAGGCAGAATACAAATATCTTATTATAAAATATTCGTAACAAAAATATGAACTTTCAACGAGTGATTGTTTATTAAAATTGAACAATCTTGAAAAAACGTGTTTGATATTTGTGTATTTGCTGTAATCAACACAACTTTGT
>CAIGRT010114365.1:0-24232 GCA_903798405.1 Fraxinus platypoda | reverse complement strand
TGGACAGAAGAACAATTCTATTAGAGTCATTATATTCTACCACTCTTTTCGTAATCAACATTCACGACAACACATATTATCAACTAACTAACTTCACGAATCAGTATTTTATTGGAAGAAACTATTCCCATATTGCTTCATTAGCAACGAGAATCATCTCCATAAGGGTGTCTTCTCTGGTATCAATTATAAACATTGACTAGAATTTACCTTTTAAATCCAGCTTATAACATGCCAATTTGATTATTAAGTGAGTTTGTAAACCATGTAGTACTTAGCATGGCCCTTAACCCACACATCGATTTTAAATATATTGAAAACACAGCAAAGATGAACTACAATAGTGTACAGAAGAGACATGAAGGTGCATGATTAACTGTTTGGGGGTACTTATTAATTTTCTGGGCTGTGAACCACTTATAACTTTCCAAGTTGTTGCCAAAAGTTCTCTTTCTTTATGTTTTCTGTACCAAATCCCTTTGTTTTATTGTTTGCATTATTGGTCTGACAGAAAGTTCAAATAGTTACTTTTATATTGCAAAACAAGTATTAATTTTTTCCTTCGATATTACAATTTGATGGCACGAATAGGGTGTCTGCATCAGTAAATGGTCCATTGAATAGAATCTTTTTCATTAAACAATGTTCCAGTCCGTACACATGATGTAATATTAGTTCATCGTAAATAGTCAGAGAAATAAGTGAGGATGCCTCTGTGTTACTTTTACCTTTGCTTCACCTACTTGGGTCTCGCTCACGGATTTCAACCACGAGATTAAGAATCATGCTAAAATAGACAAGAAAATAGCAATTAGAGATTTGCTACAACACAACCCCCTCACCGGTCCCTCACCAATTAGAGATTTGCTACAATACAATCCCCCTCACAGGCCCTCACAATAGTGGGGGGCCCACCTTTTTAACCACGAGACTAAGAATCATGCTAAAATAGACAAGAAAATAGCAATTAGAGATTTTCTACAATACAACCCCCTTCACCGGCCCCTCACAATAGTGGGGGGCCCACCTTTTTATTGTGAGGGGCTTAGAGATTTTCTACAATACAACCCCCCGGTACAACTATCAATTCCCTAGCAATTATGGTGTAATATTATGATTCTTGATCAGAATCGAAAAGATTGGTTCTCATTATTATTATTATTTGTTTCACTTTCATTCCTTTTTGTTTCAGATGGAAAAGTTGTTAGATTATTCTGAATACATATTGATTCATGTAAATTCGATAAATTGTGACCACAAAAAACATAATTTTGGGTTCAAATTAAAATTTAGTGAAGTAACTAGAATCAGACCTTGTAAGATGGCAATTTATTTGATCACGTCAATCTTAAAGTCCAATTACTTAATTGAGCTTTTTAAACCTACTGAATTGCTCGTTTAAATTTAATGAATTCTGATATCATATTAAGATTTTGAGTTCCATTTTACAAGGTCAATATTGCTAGAAGGAATAATTCAAATCATAGTCCCTTATATGTTGATTAATAATTTTTTAGTTAACCAACTTGAAATGTATTCCTTAATAGAACAAAACCAATTTTAACTAGTTCAATTTCAGAGGTTTCAACCTTTTTAATTTTTCGATCCCTTTCTTTTTCTTGGTGCCTATTAAAAAGGTTGGGGGCCTTAAATGCCTCAAAACATTGAATAAGGACCAAAGTACTGTATTTCTTAAATATTAAGGATGGAAGATGTAATTTTCCCAATAAACAAAGAGCAAATTATTGTTTCATATTTAAAAATGGTGAGTCAATTAATGACCACCCACCTATGCATTTTGTTGTTTATTTAACGTTAATCTGGATGGAGACTTAGCTTTCACGAAGAACAAACCATATCATACTTTAAACTAATTTTCGATCTTATTAACCATAGTTAGTAATTAAGGTTTTTAATGTGCCTATTAATTGCTTATAAATTAAAAATTACCACACGTTCTAGAGGTCTATGATTTGTTTAATGAGGTAGGTAAGTAGGTCCACAGAGGAAAGATTTGTTTTTGCTTACTTTTTGGTAACAAATCTATTTATATCTACTCCAAATATTCACCTTACACAATATTTTTAGTCTTATATCATACTCCTATGATCCTATGTCTACTATTTGATAAATACACTACAAAATTCACACACTTGATTAGTTTGATGTGCAAGTTAAGTATACAAATCTATTATATTATTAATAGACCTCCTTTTCTAGACTCTAATACTAGGAATTTACCCATCTACGATATATATGTCCGGGTGGATTGATCCACGCGCTTGACTATGGACCAAGGCCTAGCCGTGTACGAGTTGAATTGTACTTTCCCATGTTGAATCATCCAACGCATTTTTGACACCCTTGCACCGAATAAATTTAACATGCCAAATATGTGTGGTATATATATCAAATGGCGTGAAGAAAGTCGGGCTTTGCACAGTTGACGGCCTTGAGTTGTGGACATGTTCACGTTAAACACGGATGCAGTTATGAGGTATTATTTGGGATTTTTGTCGTTGCTAAGAGATTGGATGGGTTTCTTTCACTTGAGTATGCAGAAGCATTGAGTCTACGAGAAGGTTTAGCTCTGACTCGAAATAATGGCATCTCCCTTCAGGAAGTAGAGAGCAACTTATTCCAGCTAGTTTAAAATGGATCGTGAGCTTGCTGCTTCCACTTCTTTAGTTCATGATACGAGAATTTGGCGTTGATTTATTTCATGTTAACAAAACATGTTTAAGCCACGAGTTATTGAGTTTGGTTTCCAATCCGGCCCAAATTTTCACTCATAGAAATATGAAGGCCCACTGGGCTCTAATAAGGCCCAACTACATCAATCCACGAAATCCATTACAAGTCAACTACTAAAAACGTCAACCAAACTAACGATTTAAAAACATCCTACGTGTCTCATTTCAGAGCCACAACCATTAACGGTTTCATTTTCCCTCCATTTCCTCTAAACCCCAAAAACACTACTCAAACCTTCAGGATTCAACATTCCCATTAACCTCCCGCTCACAATCGCACAACAAAACCATGTCATCGGCCATCCCCTCCGTTCAACAGGGTCGGGTTCGGGTCCTGAAGCAAGCACTAGGGCCGTCTAATCAGAAGCTGCTAGGGCCTGTGGTGTACTGGATGTTCAGGGATCAACGGCTTAGGGACAACTGGGCTTTGATCCACGCCGTCGATCAGGCAAATAAATTGAATGTACCTGTGGCTATAGCTTTCAATTTGTTCGATCAGTTCAAGGGTGCAAAAGCCAGGCAATTTGGATTCATGCTTAGAGGTTTACAGAATTTGTACTTTGATCTTCAAAAATGCCTGAATATTCCATTTTTCTTGTTTCAGGCAAGACCCTTATGAACATTTATTATGTTTTTGCTGATTTTCCTTTTTTTTTTTTAAGAATTTTTTATATTGGTTTACAATTTACATAATATTGGGATTCTGTTATGCGATTGAGTAGAGGGTTAAAGATAGGCTGTTCTGCAAAGTTGAACAATTATTCTTTCGATTTATCAAATAGGGAGAAGCTGTGGACACAATTCCGAATTTTCTCAGAGAATGTGAGGCTTCACTTTTGGTGACGGATTTTTCACCACTACGCGAGGTTCGTCAATGGAAAGAAGAGCTCTGCAAGAGGGTTAGTGAATCAGTGTCGATTCATGAGGTGGATGCACACAACATAGTGCCTGTTTGGCTGGCATCAGATAAGTTAGAATACGGTGCTAGGACTATAAGAGGCAAGATAAACAAACAGCTTCCTGAGTATTTAATCGACTTTCCTACAATTAACCCTCCTAAGAAAGAATGGGGTTCCTCGAGTCGTTCTATAGATTGGGGAAACCTTATTGCAGATGTTTTAAGGTTAGCTAGCCACTTTCTCTTGTTGAATGGATTGTCTATGATTTCTTGCGAAATTTTAAGGTTATATGTTGCTTACTTATGACTGCATGACCAGGAAAGGAGAAGAAGTTCCTGAACTTGAATGGTGTGAACCAGGTGAACAAGCTGCAATGGAAGTATTAATGGGGGATAAAAAGGGGTTCTTGACTACCCGATTGAAGAATTATTCCTCAGACCGGAATAACCCAATGAAACCCAAAGCGCTCTCTGGCCTCTCACCATATTTGCATTTCGGGCAAATATCAGCACAACGTTGTGCCTTAGAAGCACGTAAAGTTCGCAAACTTTATCCTCAGGTTGGTGGCTATAGTGTTAATTTGTTCCTGATAATGGAATGATATATCTATCTCCTATTGTATATGCATGAATGATACATTTGACAGTAGCTTACATCTGACTACTATTGTGAAGGTAGTTGATGTGTTTCTAGAGGAATTGATAGTGCGGAGAGAACTTGCTGATAACTTCTGCTTCTACCAGCCACACTATGATTCGGTGCAGGGTGCATGGGAGTGGGCTCGTAAAACATTGACCGACCATGCCTCTGATAAACGTGAACATGTATATACGTGAGTGTATAAATTTTAGAGCTTTTGATTTACTAACATAACAATATATAGTTTCATGAAATGTGATGTTTGTAGGAGGGAGCAATTGGAGACGGCACAAACCGTTGATCCTGTAAGCTCTAGTTAACCATTTCGAATAGGTATTAGTGCATCTTCATGCCCTTTATTTCTATCATCTTGTGCTTATACTTTTATTTGCTTTTCAGCTTTGGAATGCCTCTCAGTTGGAAATGGTTCACTATGGCAAGATGCATGGTTTTATGAGGCAAGTAACTTCTAACCTTTACACTGTTCTTTTTCTCACCGTTATGAGTTTCGATTAAACCTAAAAAACAAAACGCAGGATGTATTGGGCAAAAAAGATACTTGAATGGACCAGTGGACCAGAAGAAGCCCTTGCAACTTCAATCTATTTAAATGATAAGGTAATAAAATTTGATTCAGATGTGTTGTTATATTCTATGTCAATCAGATCCAATTCAATGGTCACTTTTGCTTTGCAGTATCAGATAGACGGCAGGGATCCAAATGGTTATGTTGGATGCATGTGGTCAATATGTGGAGTGCACGACCAGGGGTGGAGAGAGCGACCAGTTTTTGGAAAAATAAGATACATGAACTTTGCTGGGTGCAAGAGAAAATTTGATGTTGATGGCTACATTGCATATATTAAGAGGGTAGTCAGTGAATGCAAGAAGAGGAAAGCACAATCCTTGCTCGACCATACTAAAGCCAAACTACTCCATAGTTAATTGTTGTCTTGCCTCAATTCTGTTCATTTAGGTGTTAATCCCGATTTCAATTCGATGTACTAAATATGTTGATGTCAAAAATGGATTGACATATTTTGTCATACTTCTCTTATTTAGTCATATTTACTCTTGAAACATTTCATAAAGATTGTCAATTAGTACGAAATTTAAAAAATAAAAGAAATGGGTAAATTCCATGAGCGTAAACTAAAAATTAAATGAACAAGGGAGGGGATAAATAAAGACTGAAATATAGAGATGGAGAAACAAAGACTTGAGAAAAAAATAAACGAATGATAATACCATTAAACGGGTCTCTGGTAGCTCAAATTTTCTGTTAAGCGATCCTTTGCAACGGCTGAAGGGATATTATAACACACCGTGGATTGCTAAGATGGCCTCAACAAATCAATTATAACATAAAGCCATCAAGCAAATTTGCCTGGGCAAGAATAACATGAATTCAGAATGTGAAGTAATGAAAGACATGGAACTATATATGGATCGATTGTTACAGTTGGAAAGCAGGCTTGAGGGGGAAAATGCATATCGTGCTTCAATGGCTATGTATATCTAAATCTGAAGATCATCGAGCGAGAGTTCATTTGCACTCAACAGCTTCAATTTCTGCAATCAAATTGACAAGGAAATCAGATTTTATTTTGTGGATTCGATAATTTAGAGCATTCCTATTAAAGTTTCCAAACCCTCTATCCCAACGCCCCTCCTTCCTCTCATCTAACGAAAACAATGTCTCCCATAGGGATTTATATGGTGCTGATGCAGACCAAAAAACTAAGCCTATGTTTCTATCTAAGTCAAACATTAATTTCAACTACTCATTTATTATCCACACATTTTGTGGAACACTTCACTATTCCTCTTTATAAATTGATTTATAAATTTGCCAAATGGGAGCCTCATCTTTTACTAGTTTTTCTCTCAGATTGGTTTTTAATTATTAGTTTAAAACCTTGAAATCTAAATCTCTGAATGCATCATAATGCAGTCACCATATTGGCAGTTTCACTGGAAATATTTCTCTTTAGCTCCCGACCTAATGCCATTAGTAAACAATCAACGAAATTTAAAATAATTTCAGAGTCCCAAATGTTTTGGAGTCTTCAATCTGTCTCATTTTGGATGCATTTTCAGATAGATTTTTGTGCAATTTGTTGAGAGCCCATTATTGGTTGTATCCTTTTCTTTTCTAGTTAATTATATTTGGATTTAGGTAACAAAAAAAAAGTCTGTCACTGTAACTAAATAAATCCAACATCTTGAAAACTATCTATAGGGAGTCATCTGTGTTGTAGCACCAACAGTTTGGCATTTTCCAGTAACCTGCGTGAGTGTATGTTTATTTATTTTTTTATATTCATTTATTTATTTTAATTTTTTTAATTTTTTTTTTTTGGGTGGGGGGGATGGCAAGGGACTAAGGAAAAGAGCAAAGTCGAATACCGTAATAAATTGTGGAGGATCATCGAGACTGGATGAGCCTAGAACAACTTCCCTCTTCAACTTTGTCGTTAACTTGTGACAAGCCCGCAGCTGCAAAGAAACAATAAATTAAAAAGTATCATTATAAGGCATGCACGTGCGTGTGTGAGAGAGAGAGAGAGAAAAAACGTGTGTGTGTGTGTGTGTGTGTGTGTGAGAGAGAGAGAGAGAGAGAGAGAGAGAAGCCAACTAACGTAATACCTCAGATCGTGTTACCCCACCAACAATAAAAACGAAAATACGTTGACCCATCTTCTTGAAATCACTAGATGCATGCCTTAAAATTGAATCACTGCAAAAAAAATGAAAAAAAAGCATTAATAGGGAACTGAAATAATAAAGTAAAACAAAATTAAGTAAGGCCGGACAAAACACTCAAATCGAGCCGAATCGAACCGTTCTTCTTAAGTTAAATACCCGAATGGGTGGTTTGGTTCTCGATTCTAGACCAAGAATCGAATTTCTCTAATTTTTTTTTTTATCTTAAATAAGTCAAATTATTTTATTTTTTTCTAAATAACTTTGCTAACTAATTAATTTAGCCAAAACCCAAAATATGATTTTCCTATTTCTAATTTAAAACCCAAGCCCAACTTAATCAAATTGACCTAAGTTTTACCCAAAATCTCTTATTCTACCATAGTGCCGTTCCGGAGAAATCGA
Organism: Fraxinus platypoda; assembly: GCA_903798405.1. Taxonomy (NCBI): domain Eukaryota; kingdom Viridiplantae; phylum Streptophyta; class Magnoliopsida; order Lamiales; family Oleaceae; genus Fraxinus; species Fraxinus platypoda. Next base: position 16,830 of record CAIGRT010114365.1, on the reverse strand, counting down.
ATTGGAGACAAGGTATGTTACTGTTTAGTTTATCAAAAGAAGGTAAGCACAAGGCTATTTTCACATGGCACCAGAGTCAACTGACATGAGATGAATCTCAGTCATAATTTACCTTGAATACCCATCATCAGAGTTCTGAGGACGGGCCCATGTAGCAGTCCGTCTTGATCTCATTGAATGAGGAGCTGGACCTTGACCTGTCCGTACTGATGATGCAGTCTGAGAGGATCCATGGAAAGATGGACTCGGGTCATTCATACATGGGTAGTCACTCTTCGGTAGTTCACCTTTACTAAGATTTTCAATAAGTTCCTGGAAGGAGCATCGGTAAATTACCAAAAGTCATTTGAAGCACAGCACTAGAGAAAAGAGGAAAAAAATGAAGATTTTGAGGGATGACAGTTAAAGTCCACATTGCTCCATGGTGCAAAATTACATCTTAAATTTTCTTCCTCTTCATTGTTTGTGAACACTATATGACTGCAGCATTACAGAACATGCTACAGGAGAATGGATAATAGAAATATGATCAACCTCCAAAGGGATGAATATCAAAGGTTTATTATAAGTTATTGTCCAATAACATGCCATATAGCAAATATGAAATCGCAGAATTGGATAAAACTCATCGAACTTCTATACGCAGCCTGTATCACTTAATGCAGAGGAATTGCAGTCAAAGAAGAAACTAATTTAAGTCACATCAGAAAACTGAATCCACATTTTTGGTATGAATATCATGAATATTTGTAACTGAACAACTGGCATGAACGTACAACTTATCTGCACATAGGATGAGATAAAAGACACACTTTTGAGAGACTTACTATAACAGGTAATGTTATCTGATCGCCTTCGTCTAAAATCAAGGCAAGACCAATTTCAAATACCCTATATGTCAAAATGCAGACACGACTTCATACATACACTTGTGTGTGTGTCCATTCTACTTGGCAAACGTTGTGAATACAATACCTCTACTACAGGGTAAAAGCGAGATAGTTGCCACTTCACTTCTTCACCAGGACGGTCTTTTCTAGCAGCATGCTTCTTCTGCAATAGAAAATGAGAGAACTAAAATGTTTGTTGCAGGGTTAAGTTGAACATGAAAATCATTTGAATATTCAATCCAATACCTTGTGAACATCAAACTTTAGTGAGAAGGTTGCAATTGAGCTTTTTTTAGTTTCTGCTGATGCCTCTAGCAATCTCATGTTATACACAACATTCATATCGTCCAGTGGTAAGCTTGCCAACTTGAAGGAGATCCGTCCAGGTGTTAATTGTTTATAATCAATACCAGGAAAAAAACAAAAATGACTGTAACACTGTCATAACATGCGAAAGTTCACAGCAATGACTTCCAAACAGGAGAAAAATATGGTTTGTGCATTGATATTGGTGGAAGGAGTCCAAAAGATCTATAAAGTTACTAATCACTTGGCAATTCATAAAGTTACGTCCAGGACGACACAGAACGATGAGACTTGCACAACCACAAAAACATAGTGTGCAGAAGAGAAGGGTTCTGAATCACTTGGCACAACCCATGCTCATTTTCGATTACATGTTTCATCCCTTGTGACTTCCTTATCATGGCCTACCACCATAACCTCCCTCCATTTCCTGTTGATGCAGGTTTGGTTGGGTGGGATACATTTCGTTCTTCCACCATTTTCACAAGTTGCGCACATTTAATCCTCAATAACCCAAGGAAACAGTAAAAAGTAACTCGAGATCAGCATTGGCAGATGATATGCACGTAGAGTACCAAATTGTTTACCTAATGTAGCATCCCCCTAAATAATTGAAAGTTTATCAGATTATATTTAATCCCCAGAATAATGATGTCAGGTCTCAGAAACCAAAATCTGGCACCTATTGTTCCAAAATTTGGTTTGTGGAGAGGGCTTTAGTGGCTTTGGTTGCGTTTCCCCCTCTTGAACCCTGCTCTGCTTATAAGCCCAATGGACAAAGCCTGTTTTTCAATGAGCTCGTCCCCCTTGGTCAGCAATCTTGTCGTATCCTATATAAAACAGTACGGTACAACAGGTTTGAAACACTTATTTTTTCCCGTTTCAACAAATTTAAAAATTATTGAAACCACAAGACTCAAAAGTATAACAGGTTCTAGTTTCTCTATTTCAAAATGTACTACACTCGTAAATGTTTGTCAGAGATTATCATATAGATATAGACATATGGTAATTGTGTGTCTGACTTTTCACATTATTGAATGTCCGGTGAACTTTCTCAAGACCTCAAGTGTCATCTAGCTTGAGACAGGCTAAGTGAAATTGAGTCTGATCTTAATTTAAATTTAAAAAGTGAAGAGGTCTAGGGATGAAAGTTAAATTAAAAGTAAGAGCACTAACCTCCATTAGTTTTGCAATTTTGTCATCTTCAAACTTTTCAGGGTAAAGAGCTGCATAAATCATCAATAACCGCAGCTTATTTTCACGCGTCACGTCCTGCCAAAACAGAGTCGTTGCATTTACAACTTACAGCATCCAAATGAAAATGCCGAACTACATTTGTTACACACGCTGAGCTACATTTTTACACAAATGATACCATTCTCACCTGTTTTGTTCTCAGAAAATTTATAAGTTCTTTGGTTCCTGCATCACCAAACACTAGATCCTGCTCTAGTTGCCCAAGTTCTTTAAGCCCCAGTTCCCTGATAATTATGTTAATTTTGCCAGCAATCTGAACCAGTGAAGTATTATTAGCAAAAAGCTCAAATCCTTGCTTCGTCTGTTATTGAATATATAGGTCTCTCTTTTTCCAACCAAAATTGTTACTCAATGAAGTCGAGTATATCACTTTTCCATTATATGATCCACCCGCAGGGTAATTCCGAAATGAATCTACCAACTGCATCATTTATATAACAATTTATGCTGTTTTTAAACACTAAGAATGCAAGTAAAAAGTTTATTTTATTTTCAAATTGGCGAAGATCACATGGCATGAACTATAATATGATAAGTACTTATGGTTTCTGAACTAACCAATGTAGATTCTACTGCTTTGATTTGGCAACAAAGATTTAAATTCGTTAACTTTTATGCTCAGGAAACTTTTTCAGAAGAATACCAAGTTGGTAAATTATGATTTCTTGTGTAAGGATACAGATTGACAATCTCATATCTAATACGAAAATACAACATAAAATTATTGAAGATTAGATAACAAATTGTATGCCATGGCAGCAAAAGTAAAACTTTCTTCCAGAAAATTGACATTTTGTATGTGTGTATAATGCCAACTTGCATCACAAAAACACATTGAATAAAACTAGCATTTGGCTAACAACTCCAGCTGATTTTCATAGCTACATCCTCGTACAAGAAGGTTTTTAGAACGCAGGATCCCCCAGAATCAAATGTCAAACACTCTCATTCTTGCAGTAAAAATAATTATGATGAAGCATTTACACTGGTTTAAAGATAAAACGCCTATAGCAGTTGCAGTTGCAAGAGGCCCACTCACATCAACATGGAGGGAGAGTTTTTCAATTTGTTCACTATACTGAGGCAAAGCTTGAACCATCTTTTGCAAGTCCCGAGTAGACAACTCACTACCATCTCTACAGGAAATAAATTCATAGTGAGAGACACAGTACCAGGATAAACACTAACCAAACAGCACTACTGAAAAACACTAGGTAAAGCAAACATGGCTTAATATACCAATACAAATCTGAAAAACTATCATCCCGTATACATAGCTTATTAGCAGGTAACTTTTAAGGGACAAAGCAGAGAGTCCTGACATGAATTCAATGTGAATGGATCACATTGTTCAAACGGCTAGGCCCATGTTTCAATGCTATTAAAAAAGATGAGCTAAAAATCTGAAAAACCTAAGATGCAAGGGAACTAGGGAAGTCTAATATATGTTATCAAAATCAAAAACTAGTTAAATCATATTTGCACAAAAAGACATTTGGGATGCTCCTATACGAGGACATTCAAACAAGAAGCATCATTTGGGCAATTTAATATATGTCATCAAACTCAAAAAACTAGTTAAATCATAATTGCACAAAAAAGACATTTGTGATGCTCCTAATGATGACATACGAACAAGAAGTGACTTCTTTCCATTATGTATAGCACAACACTTGTTCCTCCCAAGAAACTCCAGGTTCCAAATTTGTCTCATGGTAGTAAAGAAAGTTTAAAATCTATATACGGCTCACAGAATAAGAAGAAGTGTAATTCTCAGAAATGTTACAGAATAAAAATCAATAGAAGATTCCTACTAACTGCATTTCGGGCAACAATAAACCAAAGATCTTAAATGATACATAACTACATACAACCTTGAACCATGGATTTGTGCAGCTTTATTTTTTGATATAAAATTTGTCATCTTCTCGTGCAATCTTTCACTAGCCTGACAAAAGCCACCATTAGAAAAATCACAATAACACCTTCAAGATCAAAAATAAATGAAAAAACAAAACAAAGAATTTTGGTGTCTTCTACATACATCAGCTATATGTGAATGGCGGAGCTCTAGCCAGATAGGGTCATGATCCTCCAAAAGAACCTCTTTCTTCTCAGGAACACCACCAGTTTTGCTAGCAACCTGTACAGTATGTGATAGACCACCTATTATATTTACATACATGAGAAAGAAAGAAGGGGATTCAGTCAGCAGGGCAGATTGCAAGAGTTGATGCAGGGCATCAAACTTAGTTCTCTGTTTGTTATCAGTTAGTTACCAGGGGTGTTATGGGGAATTGAGGGAGTGAGGAAGTGTCAATAAATGTAAGAGCTGGGGGGTTAAGGGATTTTTCATTCACGTTTTCTGTTGAGTCAAGGGGGAGAGTCCAGGCCTCTCAAATGCCTTGGAGCTGTCCCCTTCTGTAGTGTCTTCATTTTTCAATCAATACAAATAATTTCTCTATTGCATCTCATTTACAGCTCATTTCCTCGTCACATTCAGCCTACGGTGTTATTTCTTCACATATAAACCAGGAAGTAATCTGTATTTGTTGTTGACAGATCTCTCGTAGAACATCTACAGCCATCAGTAGCCGGAATTACAGCCAGATCTCTCAGGTATCTTAGAGTATGTTACTAGAGATAGAAGAATGAGAAATATATGGACTATCAAGTAATGATGGGACATAAGAAGTTAATGCATTACCTCGTGTACATATTTGTTTCCTTCCATATTTAGTAAATCATGGCACATGGCATCATATGTCCATTCATGTATGATTGGAGAGATCTGCACATGGAAAGAAAAATGTTAAACACCAGAAAAACAAATATGTGATCATCAGCATATGTTACGTCATCCATACCATAATGTTCGCTTGATATTATAAAAGGAAAAAAATTAGAACATAATCAACTAAGTGGTAGAGTCATGGAACCTTCTTTCTTTCATATTTTAGACCTTGGCTCCATGAAACAATATGTTACTGCTGAAACACGGAACAACTTTTTAAGCACATAATTATCACATTGATGTTGGAATTCATTATTAACTATTTTCCCCAACTTTGAACTTGAAATTCCAAGATTAATAAGATAATGGTTGCTTGTCTTTCGGTGAGCATGTGATCGAAAATTCTATATAAGCAAGCAGTTAGACTTTCTGAAATAAGCTGACATTTTGGGAAGTCCAGAAAGGCAAGTAGAGCAACAAAGTCCCATTGACAATATACAGATAAAACCTGGTCTATTGATCTATCCAGGATAAGCAAGTCGCATGTCTCTGACTGAGGGAAGTTAGGAAGGTTGGCTTTATATTTCATAAGACAATTCCAGATGCCAGCAGCAAGCTTTGTAGGAATTAGATCACGAAATGTTGTCATTGTATTAGGATCAAGGGATTTGGCAGCTCGGTAGCGCACAAGGGGAAACTTCTGTCAGAGTACAATTATGCATGTTTGTAAGGAAGTCATATAAATTGTGTCATGGGCCAATAATTAAGAACTCGGAATAATTACCCGCAATGATGCAAAGACTGTAGCTATGCGGGTTGCCATCAAATTCAGACATGCATCTCCTTTGCGAGAATTTTCTTCATCCCCAAAGAGTGCTTCGAGAGCTCTCTCATTGTCAGTGATAAAACCCTATGGATACAGTTTATTGTTAAATGTAATAAGCGACTCGCCATTTTGCATTAGCATTACAAAGGAATGATGCAAGAGGAGGGAGTCGGAAAATTGTTTAAGCTTCATCTTAGCCCTTGTTTGATCCCCATTTTTTCAAAAATACATTTTTCTCCCTCTCCTTTTCAACCACACATTTTTCAATAAAATATATTATACGAAAACCCAAAACTTTTACTTATTTTTTAAATTATACGTTCTCCATCAATCTACTATTCAAAAATGCATTCTACATAAAAAAAAATGGGGATCAAACAGACCCTTAAAATGCAGGTAATTATTTAAAAAAAAAAAAAAGAAAGAAAGAAAGCTTCCAAATTGTCAATTTTCATTTGTCACATAAAATATCTATCCACTTGTAGATACCGAAAAAAAATGATAAGACGAATCTGCAGGATAATGTACCTGGCTATCTATTGAAAAGTACTCCAAGTTCATCTGCAGATTCAGACCCAAAATGAGAATGAAAACCAAATCTAACTCTATGAAATATCACTACCACATCAAAAATGAAATTGTTAATATAACCTCTCTCAAAGCACCAATGCGAGATAAAACACTTGCATCCTTCTTTATGTGATTAACCAATTCCCGGGCAACTGGTGAACTAAAGAAGATGAATGCCCTAATAATAGAATAAAACAAAGAGATGCGAGAGAGATGAGAAAACTATTATTAGATTCCCAAAAAAGTTTAGTGGGTAGAAAACTTTCAAAAAATTGTGGAAACTAACATGTGAAAAAAAAAAGACAAATTACATCATACTTTCTGTACAGTGGCGTTCTTCCAGACATGTCAGAAAGGAACATGACAACACTGCATAAAAACCAAAATAAATGGATAACGAGCATGAGAAAGAGAGGAAGACAAAAGAAACAAAAAACTAGTTGTGTTTCAAATAACTCAAAAAAGGAAAACTTCATCGAACCTGCATCTGATTGTTTAGAAATTTTCCCAAATTAAAAGTACATACATGTGAACGTAAACATATTTATCCGTGGGGGGGAAACTGGACTGCTTATTCCTTTTCTGCATTATCTTAAAAGGAATACCTTCAAAACTTTGCAGATCATTCACTCTTCACTCATAGCCATCTTTGTCGCTTGTCAAGGAGTCCACAATATTTACAAGGAGAGACTAAGATGAGGAATATTGGTGGTGACACATTTAGCCCATATTTGGTGTAGATTAAAATTTTGATCAAAATTTCAAGTCAAAGTTAACAATTAATTTTAACCACACATTTCATGTGATCCACAACTTTTCAACAACACATTTCATCAACTTTTATCAAATCCTACTAAAAATCTAATTTTAATCTACACCAAACATGGGCTTAATTCATTTGAAGATGCTGGTATCTTTGAAATTGCTAATCTATCTATAGACGAACCAAAAGGAAGCAACAGTATTTACTGATACTAAGATGAAGATGCCGGAGAGGAATCTAAAGATAAATGATAGAATTTATTTCATTTTTGTTTTGTTGAACTTCATGTTTGGAGAAAACATGTATAAACTTAATGTCAAGTTTGTTGATATATGTTATGCATACTTTGATGCAACAAGTATAAATATGTTATATTTGCTTTACACTCTAAAAATTGCAAATGTTAAATGAAAGCAATATTATAATCTAATTTTAGTTGACATACGTGATATGTCCAACTTTTCTGAAAAATCATGTGTCAGTGTTAGTGCTTCCTAGAATTCTCTGTTCACATGCAAATCAAACAAAGCTAAAGATCTCACAAACTTCGGGACATGATTTATGAAAATGAGTGCTCTAGCCCACAGGAAGTGTTTAGTTATGTTTGTTGCTTAAGGATTTCAGCATTAATTTGCCTTAGAAAACACGAAACAATAGCTGAAATAGCACATTGCCGAATACCGTAACATCCCCATCCTTCCGTATCCACCTGACTCTAATTAGAAACATCTCATCCTAACATCTCATCCTATGAACTTGGAACTGCAAGTCATCGCTCTTGGAACTGCAAACCTATTTATTTTTCATGATTTAAAAAATAAAGAAAATTCATTATGGTAGGAACATATAGAGAAGTGGAGGATAAGATGTCCACTAAGACATAACCCATGGTGAATAATATAAAGATGACTTGTGTCACTCAACTCACAAGCACACCTTGAAAGTTATTAGCGAAGAATTAATAAATAAACATGTGTTTACTAATGTCTACTTAGGAAGAGACACTTAGCAGGGAACTACTAAGACGAAAATAACCCAAACATGATGCACCACACTCGCTAAAAACACCTATATAAGCATTCACAGGACGTACTTCACTTCGAATAAGTACATTTAAGAGAGATTTTCATGTTAAGAACATTCTGGAATTTATAAATCATGGCTGAGTTATCTTGCTCAGTGCTTCAAAACAAAACCCTAAAGTAAGACAGTAAAAGGATGTCAAACTAAAAGATAGAAAAGGGGAAAGTCATTACTTTTCTTTGGTTGGTTGGATGAAATATATGGCATCCATGGATGGAAGAGGCTGCCTTCGCTTGTGTATGTCTTCCACCACTGCAGGCAACATGCAAAATAATAACTTCTCAATCACAAAACTGACACATTAAATTCAAATAAGGATGTTGTGTCAAATCCAGTTCTTCACAGGCCATAAGATCAATTTTAAAGGATACAAGTCCCCACTGGCCTATTATGGGATGAAGTGAGTACCAGTTCCCACATCATAAAATAGATTCTCCTGGATAGGACCACTCTCGTGGGAAACATCGGAAACAAATTGATTCCCTGAGCATACATGATAACATATTTGAAACCATCAGCTCGGCTGAAATTTTTTTTAACAAGTTTCACAATGTAATTCTTCCCCCTAGCATCATAATTTTACGATTCATCCAGAATTAGGCATTATATGAGAATTTTTACTTGATAAAGATATCAGGATTGGAAATGGGAGACATATAGCTAACCAGGATGAGATTTGCAGACATTTCTGATCATTGACAAGCATTAGGTAAATGAATTGCATATGAAAAGATATTTCAACAACACAACTGGGCATCCACGACAGATTTAAATGCTATTCCTTAAATCATCACAAAGTTAAGGCAATGAGCCCACCCGTCTAAAAGCATATCTCGACACCCCCTACACATGCAGACCAAATTCATATTTTCAATATAAAACCTGACATGTGGAAAGTTCATAAATGGGTAACCATGACACTTGAAAACATGACACTTGTCACTATACTATGTTAAACCACCTCATCTTAAAAAATAGGCTTTTACAGAGCTAAAAATTTATTGATTTATATTTTATCTTCAACATAAGGTCCTCTCAAATTTACCAGGAAAGAAATTGCCGCAGCTCAAGCAGCCAGGACTCTTATTTATTAAAATGAGTATTTCATTGTGACACTTGAAAATACTTATGGAGGCACTAAAAATTAGAAAAACACAAAATTAATGAAGAAAAGATCAAAGTGCAAGTACCAACTCAGACTTTGCAATTAGTTAAATATTGTTAACAAGCTAAATGGAATATTTGTAAGAAATATGCTAAAATGGAATTTATGGGATAAATTAATAAAATGTGAAAAATAAAGCACCAACAAAAATGCAAGGCAAGGAGTACAAAGGAGATGATACAATTTTTCAGAGACTAGCCTTTCATATCTTACATGAAACTCCTTCTTCGGTAATATCTGCCATCTTGCACGAGTAAGACATTATCTTAACAGTTACCTTGTCCATGATGAGCACCTGAAGGTGAAGGGTTAAAAATTGGCAAGTAACTGAATATGATAGTTTAAAATAGCAGCAAGTGATGTAACATTACAAAGCACAAAAACCCAAAAATGAATGCTTGCTGCTGGTCGTTGATCCTTTACTGTCAAGGGCAATAGTACCTACCATATTGTATCTTAGATATAAATATTGTGTTTACAAAGATAAACCACAGGAATAGTCTCTAAATAGAAATACAGTTCAGCTGCTCAGACAAAGACTTCCTAAGGACAACAGAATCTTGTCTGATTTATGAAAATTAAGTGTTAGCTTAAAAAAGGCAGATCAGTCCTGAGTGCAAAGTGAAATCCTAAATTAAGCGAAATAAACTCTAAATGGAGGATATTAACAGATGAATCTCAGTCATCGATCTTCACTGCCACATGGAACAACTAAACCTAGAATAGTAACCTTATCTTCAATCTAGTTACAACTTACAACTCACTCCACGGCCTATTACCTTAGCTGTAGGAAGGCATAATGATGTCCCTATTACTAGCATCTTCCTCGAATACTCGTTTTGACTGCACAAGTCTTTTTATCGTATGAAAGATTGAAATATTGAGATAAAAATAACAGCATTTACTAAGTGTGGATGTATACTGGGATGGTGTATATGGCATTTGTCAGTCTAGTGAACTTGTATATAAGTATAACTATACATATGCATACGAGATTTGCAGAAAACATTTTCTCTCTTTTTAAGATTCAGGCAAAATTGAAGACGGTAAACACTCAAGTCAGTTACTAGTTGCATGTTGGCATGATCCGGATTAATTGCTGTATATAAGACCAACAATTCCAGATGGATGGGGTAGGGTATTAGTATATCTAGCAGACTAGCACAAAACTCTGAATTGTTACACTTCTAGCTGCTTGGCCTGACTATGAGTTCAAATCCCTCACTTTATATTTCCATTTGGCATTCCTCTAGCAACAGATAAGCCCTAGCAATCATCTAAGCCCATAAAGCAATAACACTCGCACCCACTCTCCAGGAAGTAATGGACATCCATGTTGAAGTTGCTTATACCTTCCAACTAGACTTTGAGTCCCCTGTTTTGGCCGATCGAAGCATTTCATACAACAATCCTGAAAGATGCACATAAAATATTTGAAAAGGTCAAAAAAGGGAACAATCCACTCTAAAATCACTGCAGGAATTCATTGAAATTGACAAATTTCAATTATTTGATTAATGACTATAAGTCTATATCACATCTGTTATAGATAAACTCTGGGGATTATAATGACACTGTGCAATAACATCAGTCAATTTTCACTTCTCGTAGTTATTAATTTACAAAAGTGGAAACAGAGGATACTATTTATTCATATGAATTGCATATTTCGACGTTTACCATACCAATTCCTATTTTCAGTTGACAACTTGAGATGAATTCTCAGTACTCCAGGTCTCAGCTATGTGCTTGGATACTGAACACCTCTCTTCAATATCACACAGTTGCCTAAAAATTGAAGCATCACATGTTTTGTGTTAATCGACTTTTCTTTCTATTGCATTTGGTTTAAGCCTCTTTATCACGCTGGTTATTCAAGGCATAGCTAAAATCTGTTCCTCTTTTCTTCAAATCAAACACTGTCTCAGATTTATTGGAAGGGGTGATGTGTAAATCGAAATGAAATCAGTTGAATTGAATTCAAAATTAATAGTATTTTAACTTTTTATTACTTCGTGAAAGAACACTGCAATTAGATTTCCCCACTAATGTTGAACTCAAGCCAAAAAGTGATAAAGAAGCTAAGACTTTGACAATAATCTCAAAGATTTGAGTATTTCATCAGAACCAAATTATTTTAGCATGACCAGTCTGAGAATTTAACAAGGTCTTCCAGCTTTTATTTTTCAAAACTGTTTTAAGCTCATTTGAGTCTGATAGATGATCAGGGCTCTAGTTAATCAGGATATACTTTATGGAGGACTTAAGTTTTACAATTTATCCAACTAGCTATACCAAATCTAACTCTCGTCCTCATCATATGTTTATACTCTCCTTTGCCTCCATCAACATCTTACTCTTCCTCTCCCAAATCCTCATCCATCAACCTACAATAGAATGCTGAGGCAACACTGACCAAGTTAAAGTTCTAGCAAGGGATCTCACAGGTTGCTTTTCTGCAAGGACAGGTTGACAATTACATGATGAAAGATTTTCATGTTGCTAAAGAAATGTTCCAGCCTGTAAATTCTATTAATACTCCCTAAGAATGACTCCCTTTACTGAGGTACTGGTTATCCCCAATCTGTAGTCACCAATCCGTTTGTATACCCTCACATGATGTCACCCCTTATTGTAATAGTCATATTATCAAACTAAATCCACATATGTGTTAGCCTAGCATTGTACTCTACTTGTCTTAGGGTACGTGTTCACTGTTCAGTGGTTTCTTGTATACAGTTGTTCACATTCTATCTTTTATTTATTCTCAACATGATCCAACAATTAAACAAAGAGATAATTGAAGCATTATTCTCAACAGAAGATTTTTTTGTACACAAGCAATGATATACTTGATTCATCAAACTGTGTATCCCTGTTCATAAGCAATAGATAATCGATGCTTTGTGAAAAACAAATCTACGATGTCTTCTAAGCTCTATGGCAACAGAATGGAAACCCAGTCAATAACAACAGTTTGTCACATGAGCCAGCATTACAAGAATTGTCTTCCTGTTCCTCATCATCTTATTTTCTCATTACCAAACATCATCATTAGTCCCCTAGAAGTCACAAATTTCTTTCCGAACTCTCACAGAGGAACCTATACATACTTCTGTAGGCCTCCGAAATGTGCTTAAGTCGTGAATGTGACACGTTCATCCTCCTTTCATTAATTCTGCAAAACGCTCCAATGTAATCTCCCACTAAATAATTCCACAATTTTGTTGATCCAAAAAATTTAGAACCACGAGAGGAGTTATACATATGAAATCCAAAATACTTAATCTGTTAATCATCGAACAAGCATTACGCTACAATTAAAAAGTCAAAATTTTGATTTAGAAACTTCAATAAACTAATAGCAAAATACCTCCAGACAAACAAAAAGGTGATAACAAATACTGAAATTCCATGCAATTTAATCAGATACATAAAACTGAACCGAATCTAACGCATATTCACTCAATATTATACATAGAGTAAAAAAGGTAAAATGGACTCACTGTCACGGCTAATTTGCCGGAAGTTTCTGTACTCCCCGCCCTGAGACGACGAATTGGAATCAGACATCGACATTGTGATAAGTAATGTTCTTCAAGCTGTCTACTTCTCCTTTTCCTTGTGCTCCGATCGATTGGTCCCTGATATCGTGCAATTTGTTGTTGATCGAAAGTATGGAGTTGTGTTTTGAGAAAGAAAAAGAGAGAGATGAAGAATCTCTAAAATGTCGTGTAAATGCTGGTTGACTGTTTATACCTCATTGTTGAACTGTCATGACTCATGAGACTGCATAACGAAATGGTCTATCCGGGTCGGGCGGGTTCTGATCATAGTTTGAAATGGTAATGAGTTAATTTTACAAGTGGTTCCTCAAAGTATTTTTATGGTTCATTTAGTCATTAAAGTTAACGATATTACATAATTGATCACTCCTTTAGTATAATCTACTCTAGAGCAGACGTTGGACCGATAAACATTGACATTAACTAACGATCTTTCCATGCGGAAAAATTACGCATCTTCGAAATAAAACGCAGTTCTAAGGAGGAAAAATATAACTTTCTATCAAAAAGTTTCAAATCGCTTCATCAAACCCTGTTATTATTTTTCATCATTAATAAAAGTAAAAAGTCGCGACGAAGCTAAAACATGAGACCAACTTGAAGGAATCGCACAGTCATTAACGCATGTGAACGTTTAATAACAATTACGCTTGATATGACATCAGACGGGCTAAACAATTTGAAATTTTGTTTGAACTTTAGTGATATTAACTTAATTGTAATTGTAATATCTTTGTAAGTAATTTTTTTGGTTCAATTGTATAGAGCCACAATCCTCTAATCAATTCAAAGATTATTCATATTTCACTAAATGTGGCTCCATAAACAATAATGAATCACATGAACAAAAAGGGGGAAAAATCGACAATTTTTAATTTCAGATGTATTCTCGAGGTCTCTTATAGTAAAAATTAATTACATGAACAAATAAAAAGGAATTAATCACATAATTAAATGTGGCTGCAGAAACCATAATTAATCACATGAACAAATTATAAAGAATTGACAATTTTTAAATTGAGATTATACATTATCGAGATCTTAAATATTTTGTTATTACTATTGATATTTTAAAAAATAAACAAAGCTATTTATCTAGAGTATAGATTATCACGAGTATTATCACATTGTCCAATATCTAAAAATACATTTAAAAATTCACTGGACAATGTGACGGTGACCACACTATATATAACATTATTGTTTGAGAATTGACTTAGCCATTGACCTACTTTTTTATTTCATCATTTAATCACATCGACTTTTGACCCGATTCTCGAGTTTTTTGATTTAACTGGCCAATCCAACAAAGAAACGGAGTGCTTATTTACGGACCAGCTGGCATTGGATATTTCAACCAAATGAATGCATTGTAGACGGCTAAAAATAGAATGGATTTTTATATTGAATTCATTGTAATTTTTACTATGAAGCCTCCGTTTGTAACATATACCAAGGCAAACAAAACAAATTAAAAAGGTATAAGATCCAAAGCATTCGCAAATCACACTACTGCTCGAGAGCATGTAGCCACAAGCTCTACTTGAGGAGAAACTTCAGCTAAAATTGCCTGACAAAATGATGACTGAGTATATCAATGCATTCTCAATAGATCTGACATCATATAAACTCAACCCTACAAATTTCCTATGGCTTGTCGCATTTGCAAAATCAAAGTCTACCCAATAGAAGGTAGGACAAAATAGTCCATTATACCAAATAGGGTTTTGCTATGTGTCAATCGACACCCCGATATACAAATAACAAAACTCGACTAAATACCTGTGGGTTCCACTCCAAACAGAACAGGGATTCCCCCACCTAATCGGATACACCGGGTAGGCATTGTTGCCTCAAGACGGTGGCATGGTGGAGCGGGTGCGGGGACGTCCCCTCCCCATTACCCACCTCGTTTAAAGTTCATTTCAAAATACAATTTTTTTAGAGAGAGATAATCGTCATTTTTAAAGGAACATGTATTTTTCTACAATTTTTTTTAAATAATGATTTTCACCAACTAAAAATATTATAAAAAATAAAAGTAAAAAATAATAAAATGGGACAATAAACCAGGCAAGTCCCCTGCCTTGACCCGTTCCATCCTACTTTAACCGGATATGGCCTATGGGACTAAGCAAGGAGACAAATATCCAATAGAACAAGGGATGGGAATGACTTTCCCAATCCCGATCCATCTTGTTACATCCCTAAGTAGAAGTTAGGGATGATTAAGAAAACTTCTAACTCTTGACAAGTTGATCATTCTTGCACATATTTGACAAGTTAAAATAGGTAGAATAACGATCACTCATCTCACATACATATTTTTCTTAATCCTTTTCAATTATTGTCCATTCATCGTAGTGAAGACAACGCATTAGTTTCCTTCTCCTTTTAGTCTATGTAACTCTGTTTGACAACCATTAAAATAGGTTTTTTTTTTCTAAGAAAATGAATTTTGGAATAGTGATTTTTTGGAGAATGTGTGGTTAAAAATTGGAAAAAAAATTGGGTTTAATACATAATATTTTATTGTGATAATGTATGATTGATGGAGTGTTTGATGCACATTTTTTAGAAAAGAATGCATTTTATGATGTGACGTGATGAAAAATATGTGGTTAAAAATAAGAAGAAAAAAAATTAGATTTGCGTATAATATTATTTTATTGAAAAATGTGAGTTTGAAAATGAGATTTGAAAGAATGAATTCTAAGAAGAATATGGATCAAACGAGGGCTGAAAATGAGTTTGAGAAAAAAATATTTTAATGATTGTCAAGGGCTTAATATAGTAGAGTATGATCATTACTCCCAACGAGAATTATTGATTACCTCAATATGGTTGGTGTACATACATATGTAAAACATGTCAAAGCATGCAACATGAAATGAACAAAAACAAAATACAATAGGATATTTGTCTTCACATTCCTCATAAAGAATCCAACCCATTACGAGAAAACTTGATAACAAAAAGTCAACATAATGAGCAACGGATTAGTAATAGAAACAAGAAGAAAATGCCACATTTTTTACTTTGGAATATAGGTTGGGTAACTTCGATATAATTGTGTATGTGGTCCATGCAGGGGACCTCGTGCAGAACCTTTGTGAAAAGTTTAAATTATGACTTTGAACTTTAGTCAAGCTAAAAACCCTTGAGTTCTCTCTACTTTTATTCTTTTTAAAAATTAATTTTAAAAATTGAAGAAAAAAAGTTCAAGAACTTTTAGATCCTGCCCCCAAAATGTCCACTCCTTAAAGTTCAAGCTTAATTGACTGATAGGCCTTTGTAGCACACGGCATATATCATGCCAAGCGTTACATATATTTGAAGAATTATGTTATTTGAACATCAATTGTATACACTCGTGTTGAGTGAAACCTATAAACTTTCTTAGATAGGTCAAGTCAGTTCAGACAAGCACGCTTTACTACTCTCGATCAAATCAATATTTAAAATTGAGTTTATCATTAGATAGAAATAAACATAACTTTTAGGGTCCTTTTGATTGCAAGAATAAAATTTGAGTGGAAACAAAATGAATTTCAGATAATTGAATTGCCTAGAACTTGGCAACTTGTTTTATTGGGAATTGTCAATTAATTGTGTTTGCTTGATATAATTTTTCCCTTGAAAAATATTGAAATTTTGGATATTTTGG
>CAIGRT010114350.1:0-12131 GCA_903798405.1 Fraxinus platypoda | reverse complement strand
TCTCCCTTTTCATTGAGAAAGAAAACCTGCAGCTTCTTCCTTGCTTGTGCTCACCGTCTTTTCATTGTTTCTTGCCTTTGTGGTTGTCTTCTGTGGGATCTTTTGTGGTTGAAATAGCACTCCATTATTGTGTTCTTTGTGGGTGCAATTGTTAGCAACCGAAGTGAAAAAGTGGCGTGGTTTTGGTTCGTTGTTTGGAAGTGTTTGATAAGGTCGAGATTGGTAGACTAAGCCCGTATTCCACCAAATTGAAGGTCCATTTCACTATAGTACGCTTTTCCTGCAATACGTGCTTTCGTTTCTTTCGAAATTGTCTATTTTAATCATGAAATGGAAATTGAGAAACGAGAATTGTTGCCAGCTAGTTGACACAAATGAGCTTTATCCACTTGAAACAAAAATGTAAATTTAAGAATGGGAATTGCGACCTTATGCATTTTATCTTAGATTAGGTCTCTTGAATGATCTGTGGCCTTCATCTGGTGACACTTTGGTTGCTTCCCATATACTGTACGCTAATTTTGTCCACTATTGTATGGATGTTGGAACATTACTTCATCTATTTTCTCATATTGCAAGGGTTTTTGTCTACATTAATCTTGAGTAATCTGTGTGAATATTTTAGAGATTGTTTTATGGTTTCTATTAAGGGATAAAATCTCACATCGAATAAAGATGAAAACATAGACCAATTTATAAAAGTTTGAGCTACTCGATTGACCTTTTTAAAATGGAAAACTAATCTTAATATTGTATCAAAGTCCATTAACCTCTAACAAGCAATTCGATCCGATTAATACTCAAAAAATGAGCACGCAAATTTTAAGAATGGCATGCTCAAACGAGCCATATTGGTCCAACAAAGGGTTACTAAAGCCCTTGATGATCCTGCAACTTTTTCTGATGAATTGAAGGCTAAGCCTGACGAAATTCTAGATATGAATGAAATAGAATATAGTTCTATTATATTGCACATATCTGATGATATATTAAGTCAAGTTGAAGATCATACAACCCCTGGGGACTTGTGGACTGCATTAGAGGCATTGTTTCTAACTAAGACATTACCTAATAAAATCTACCTCTTAGAGAAACTGTTTAGTTTTAAGATGGATAGTGGAAAGAATTTGGAAGCTAATTTGAGTGATTTTAGTATCCTTGTAAAGAGCCTTGCTCATAATGGAAAAAAAATTGATGATGTAGACCTTGCGGTGATTCTTCTTAATTCATTACCTGATTCATTTAAGGATATAAAGAATGCAATAAAATACTCTAGAGATGCTCTAACACAAGCTAATGTCACTAATACTTTAAGATCTCGAAAATTGGAGATCAAGAAAGAATCTAAAATATGTCCAAGAGAGGAGAGCATATTTGTGATAGGGAAGAAGGAGAAGAAGGAAAATAACTTCAACAACGGAATATTCAAATCCAAATCTAAAACCAGATCTAAATCAAGAGATAAAAGCAATAACAAGTGTTATCGTTGTGGAAAATTAGGTCACTTTAAAAGGGATTGCTTTAAATGGAAGAAGAAATATAAGGATCACGGTAATGATGAATTGAATAATTCAGCCGTATGTTCTGAATTAGATAGCCTACTTGTAATGATTGTGTCAGATGAAGAAGTTGATAAGGTGAGCATATTTGTGAGAGGGAAGACTGAGAAGAAGGAAAATAACTTCAACAACGGAATATTCAAATCCAATCTAAAACCAGATCTAAATCAAAAGATAAAAGCAATAACAAGTGTTATCGTTGTGGAAAATTAGGTCACTTTGAAAGGGATTGCTTTGAATGGAAGAAGAAACATAAGGATCACAATAATGATGAATTGAATAATTCAGCCGTATGTTCTGAATTAGATAGCCTACTTGTAATGACTATGTCAGATGAAGAAGTTGATAAGGATGAATGGAAGAAGAAACATAAGGATCACAATAATGATGAATTGAATAATTCAGTCGTATGTTCTGAATTAGATAGCCTACTTGTAATGACTGCGTCAGATGAAGAAGTTGATAAGGACTAGATCTTGGATTCAAGGTGTACATTCCATATGTGTCCTAATAGGTCATGATTTAATAATTACAAAGAAGTTGAACAGAGGAAACTGATGTTGAACAATCTGATGAAAATATTGTTAACATAGATGGAGGTGAAGTAGATCTACCTCAAGCTGAGGTTGAAACTGAAATTGAGAACACAAATATCCCCACAAATGAAAATAGCATTTAAGATTATCAATTGGTCAAAGATAGGGAAATGAGACAAGTCAGACCAAATCCAAGATATGAAATAAATAATTTGACTGACTTTGCTATTATCTGTGGCCAATTGATAATGAAATAAATACTCTAGAGATGCTCTAACACAAGCTATTGTCACTAATGCTTTAAGACCTCAGAAATTGAAGATCAAGAAAGAATCTAAAATAAGTCCAAGAGAGGAGAGCATATTTGTGAGAGGGAAGACTAGAAGAAGGAAAATAACTTCAACAACGGAATATTCAAATCCAAATCTAAAACTAGATCTAAATCAAAAGGTAAAAGCAATAACAAGTGTTATCGTTGTGGAAAATTAGGTCACTTTAAAATGGATTGCTTTAAATGGAAGAAGAAACATAAGGATCACAATAATGATGAATTGAATAATTCAGCCGTATGTTCCGAATTAGATAGCCTACTTGTAATGATTGTGTCAGATGAAGAAGTTGATAAGGACTAGATCTTGGATTCAAGGTGTACATTCCATATGTGTCCTAATAGGTCATGAATTAATAATTACAAAGAAGTTGAACTCAGGAAAGTGTATATGGGTGATAATAACTCTCAGAGACAAGAACCATAACCACTGTAAACCATTAGGATGCATGATGGTATTGTCAGGCAATTGAAGAATGTGAGATATGTCCTAAATCTGAAAAGAAATCTCATTTCTTTGGGAATTCTTAAAGATGAGGGACATTCTTTCAAGTCTGATAATAACACTTTGAAAGTGATGAAGGGATCTTTGGTAATTCTCAAGGGACCTAAAAGAAATGGATTGTACTATCTTATGGGAGAGACTGTTACTCTTCAAGATGCAAAATCTTTGACCATAACTGAAAACAAATCTGAATTATGGCATAACAGAATGGAACATATAGGAAATAAGGGTTTGAAGTATCTAAGTAAACAAAAACTACTTGGGAAATATATGATTGAACCCTTTGAATTTTGTGAAACGTGTGTGTTGGGTAATCAGATAGGGTGAGCTTTGAGACTGGGTTACATACCACCTCTAGGCCCCTAGATTATGTCCATTCAGAATTATGGAGACCGAAAATTCACCCTACCTTTGGAGGCATTAAGTACTTCCTTTCTATAGTTGATGACTATTCAAGAAAGGTATGTACTTATCCATTGAAAAATAAATCTGAGACATTTCAAAAATTTAGAACTTGGTTGAAGATGGTTGAAAATAACTTGATAAGAAGTCAAAAACTCTAAGAACTGATAATGGTTTAGAATTCTGTAAAGCTGAGTTTGATAACTTCTGTAAACAAAAAGGGATTGTAAGATACATGACTGTTTAACACATACCTCAACAAAACGGGATCGCTAAAAGAATGAAGAGAATTCTGATGAATAAGGTTAGGTGTATGCTGATTAGTTCTGGATTAGCTAAAGGTTTTTGGGCTGAGGCTGTGACTACAGTTGCTTATCTTATAAATAGATCTCCAAGCAGTTCTGTTGAGTTTGAGACTCCACATGAACTTTAGACTGGGAAGCCCCTAAACCTTTCTCACATTAGGGTGTTTGGATGTGCGGTATATGCACATCAAACTAAGGGAAAGTTAGATCCCAGAGTCACTAAATGTGTTATGCTTGGGTACTCTGAAGAGGTGAAAGGGTACAGGTTGTGGGTATTAGGTGTGCAAGACATTAAGATCATTAATAGCATAAATGTGGTATTTAATGAGTCTGAAATGTTGTGTTTGAAAAATGAAATTGATAATCCTAAATAGCAAATCAAAGAGAATACTTCATAGTTTGAGGTGAAGTTAGCTACACTCAGCCACACTCAACCTGAAAATATTGAAACTGATGTTGAACAATCTGATGAAAATTTTGTTAACATAGATGGAGGTGAAGTAGATCTACCTCAAGCTGAGGTTGAAACTAAAATTGAGAACACAAATATCCGCACAAATGAAACTAGCATTTAAGATTATCAATTGGTCAGAGATAGAGAAATGAGACAAGTCATACCAAATCCAAGCTATGAAATAAATAATTTGACTGACTTTGCTCTTATCTCTGGTGAATCTCTAGAATATTCAGAACCTTCATCTTATAAAGTGGCCATGAATAGTTCTGAATATGAAAGATGGAAAGATGCTATGAAGGAGGAAAAAAAATCCCTACTTGAAAATGAAACATGGAAACTTGTAAAAAAACTGAAAACTCAGAGAGTTGTTCAATGTTTGTAAATGGATTTTCAAAGTCAATGAATAGATTAATTCTAATGACCCTTTGAGATATAAGGTGAGACTTGTGGCCAAAGGTTTTACTCAAAGGGAAGGTGTTGATTATAATGAAATCTTCTCTCTTGTAATCAAATACAAGAAAATAAAATTGATTCTTGCACTAGTTGTTCAATTCAATTGGGAACTTGAACAATTAGATGTCAAGACTGCTTTCTTACACGGGGAGCTAGAAGAGGACATCTATACGTGTCAACCCCAAGGCTTTGAAGAAAAAGGAAAATTTGACTTTGTGTGCAAGTTGCAAAAATCTCTTTATGGACTTAAACAAAGTCGGAGACAGTGGTACATAAGGTTTGACACATATGTGCTGAAAATTAGTTTTAGGTTAAGTGAATATGATCATTGCTTGTACTATAACAATACCAAAGCTAGCAATGAGGTGTATCTACTTCTATATGTAGATGATATGTTGCTAGCTAGCTCTAGCAAAGATGAGATATTAAGGCTTAAGAATTTCCTAAAATCTGAATTTGATATGAAATATTTAAGGAATGCTAAGAAAATTTGGGGGGAATTAAATTTTTTACATGAGACAACTACAATTTTCATTGATAGTTCGTTTAAAGCATATTTCTTAGCTGATCCAGCATTGGCTTTGTTATTTTGAAGGGTCCAGTTTACGAGTGTTCTTCATCAAAAAATATGTTTCGGACCAGTGGATAATAGAACTTCAAATCTGGAAATTTTTGTTGACAAGATTTTGGTTTCAGGGTTAGTCACTAGAAAGGTCCCATGAAGATAGTTATTGTAAGTGAAATCCTTATCATGATCCAGTAATGAAGGACAACGGGGAAGCATTTTTTTGTTGGGAAATCCTACCAGGCAACTAATGAATTACTTTTGCAAGATCGCGACTGCAAGTGATACTAGCACACATGGAAGCTTCTTTGTTCCCCGTCATGTTACAAAATAAGTTTTTCGTCCTTTGGTATCGTCATTTGCGGTCGTGATTCTTATCTAATCTTTTTATTTGATGATTCAGGGTTTTTCACAGACACTACTTGCATAAGATCACATTGCGAGGGATCTTCATGATGTTGAATGGAAGTTTAGGCATATTTTTCGAGGTTAGTTCTAAAAAAAATTGTCTTGTAGTCTTACATTTGTGCAACCAGTTTTATATTATTATTTTTTTTCTCATTTTAGTTGAGCCATATGACATACCTAGACTTTTTTGCAATTTGACTTGAATTAGCAATACATCTTTCTTAACTATGACAGTCAAGATAGGCACATCACAAATATATGCTTCTATATTATCAGCATCCACTACACTACAAAAAACTTAGCTACATTGTAGATTATCGCTGGCAGCTGTCGTAGCTCAACATTAACAAGCTATGCTTTTGTATTTATGAAAGATCAGAAGAAATCAATCAACAAATGCTTATTGAAGGGGAAAAATGAGAAATAGTGTCTTTAACTTTTGACTAAATTGAACGATTGTTTTTTTTTTCAATTAAATCACTTTAAAAGCTAATTGAAGTTTTTATGCATCCACCTAAACCCAATTAGGGGGTGGGAAAGGGGTGTAAATGAACAAATCATGCCCTTCATGTCAATCACCTCATTGTTGTCCCCATCAAAACTTATATTTACATATTTTTAAAGTCTTATGTACAAAGTAAAGGCTCTACCTTGGTATGGAATTTCATCTTCTTTACAACACAATAATCCTCGTATGAACAGAAGTCGCAAGTTCATTCATATCTCCATAGTAAGCAGGTGAATAGTTTTAGTTAACAAATTATACGTTCTTACAACTTATTACTTTTTTCATACAAGTAGTGTAAATTTTAAAGTTTGCCATAATAAACAAAACCTAACTCTCACGTTTTTCCATCCTTCCAAGGCATTAGATGGAGTGATGGAACGACGACAAGTATTCCTTCAGGACAAAGTAAAAACTTTATCTTTCCGGTAACATTTATATTAATACAATAACAAATGTCAGTTCCTATATGAATATTTATCGTTCCTATGCCTTTAATTTTCACTCAAGGTACTCTACTCTTCAACGTTTTATTGCACGTTAAATACAAACAAATCCATCCCATCATAATAATAGCAAACACTGAAATGAAAATATTATGTACGAAAATCCAACATATTGAAAACGCTAACATTCCCTTCAAAATAGCCTAGCACGTGCATTGCACGGGCAACGGACTAGTATTAAGAAATAGGGGTAATTTAGCACAAAACGTGCCTACTTTTCACTCTTATTGTACAAAACGTCATTAACTTCCATGTTTTGGCATTTTCACTCTTAATTACACATTTGATTGTACAAAATATTATTTTCATCCAATTTTTTTATTTAAGTGAAGTGTAATCTCGTCTTAAATTTTTTCCCTCCTTCTTCCCCATTTGAACCCTTTTTTCCCTCTGTTAAAACCTTTGAAAATTATTCATTTGACTTGTAGTTTCAAGTTAGTTTAGTCCGTAAACAATAATGGATGGAAGAAAACACTACTGTTCTCAAAGGTTTCATTTTTCACGCAAGAAATGTTAAATTTTCTGTCTGTATTTTTGTAAATTTTTAGTTCAAAATTTGGTTTAATGCGATGGTAGAAGCACCAAGGAACTACTTGAAACTAGAAGGGCCTTCCATGGATGCTGCAGCTTCCCTGTCATTAGCCATGAAAGAAGATGGAAATTTGAATATCCCTCTAAGTATAATTTTGTTTATTTTTTTTTTCCAATGTGAGTATAAAATGAGATTTTGTGCTTGAAAAGTCAGTAATAATTAATTATGATTAGTTTGTGGAATCTTTAATAATTTGATTTGGGTTTCGATAATCCAGATGGGAATTCGAAACTAAATAGGTCATGAAAATATATCACCTAGAGTGTCTATTTCAGATTATATTTCTTCAGAATGCAGCAGCAATTCTTCATGGACAAAAACTCCAAATTTAGTGGCAAGAGTCACGCTGGTAATTGACATAAATACCCTTGTATGCTAAACTCATTTGGTAAGACTCCCCCTAAAGATGGCTTGTGGATGTTCAATACACCCATCTTGCCTAACAATGTTTGAAACCTGACTCCTCCTAAGGCCTTTCTCAATAAATCTGCCAACTGATTTTGTGTAGACAAATACATCAACATTATGTCGCCAGATTGCACTCTTTCCTTCACGAGATGACAGTCCAACTCTATATGCTTTGTCCTTTCGTGGAAGACTGGATTGTTGGCTATGTGGATCGCTGATTGTTTGTCACAAAATAAAAGAGCAGCCTTAGGATGATTGACCCCCAGATCTGTCAACACGTTCTTGAGCCAAATGGTTTCACAAACAGTTGCAGCCATGGCCCTATATTCAGCTTCAGCTGAAGATCTTGAGATAGTGTGTTGCTTCTTTGATCGCCAAGATATCAAAGAACTCCCAAGAAATATGCAAAACCCGGTGATAGACCTCCTGGTGTCTACACAAGATACCCAGTCTGCATCACAAAATCCTTTAAGTTCTAGACTTATATCTGCAGCAAAGAAGAGGCCCTGTCCTGGTGTTCATTTAACATATCTGAGCACATGATGTGCCGCTTCCAGATGTAGCTTTCTAGGGGACTCAAGATACTAACTAAGGACTTGTATGGAGAATGATAAATCTGGCCTGGTAATTGTTTGATATAGTAACCTTCCAATTAGTCTCCTGTACATACTAGGATCCTCAAGTAGCTCACCTTCATCCTTAGTCAACTTCAAGTTCTGCAACATAGGATACTTTACAGACTTAGACCCCAAATAACCAGCATCTTCGAGAACTTCTAAGGCATATTTACGCTGACATACAGCAATGCCATTTGAAGACCTTGCAACCTCAAGTCCTAGAAAATATTTCAATACTCCCAAACTTTTAATTTGAACTGATTATCAAGACCCTTCTTAAATTGCTCAATGTTTGTCAAATCATTTCCTCCTATGATTATGTCATCCACATAGATGAGTAACACAGTGTATGAGCAGCCTGTTTTCTTGCTAAAAAGTGAATAATCTGATTTTAATTGGGCAAATCCTTGGGAAATGATGAAGGAAGACTGTTTGGTGTTCCACTTCCGTGATGCTTGTTTAAGTCCATATATGGACTTATTGAGTTTGCACACTAAGGTTTCACCATGCTTCCCCTGCTGCTCATACCCAGGTGGCATCATCATGTATACTTCCTCTTCAAGATCTCCATGAAGGAATGCATTGTTGATATCAAGCTGATGCAGGTACCAGTTCTTGCTTGCTACTACTGCTAAAAGGGCTTTAACTGAAGCCAACTTAGCTAATGGGGAAAAAGTTTCCTTGTAGTCAAGTCCAGCTTGTTGAGTAAAGCCCTTAGCCACGAAGCGAGCTTTCTTCCTTTCCTCAGTACCATCTTGTTTGAGTTTAACTTTATATACCCATCTACAATCTATCGATTTTTTATTGATAGGAAGAGAAGTGACAATCCAAGTATTGTTTGCAATCAAGGCCTGATACTCATTGTCTGTACTTCACACCAAGCAGGGATCTGAGATGTTTCCTTAAAGGTTTCGGGCTCAGTGATGGTGGATAGTGACAACACATAGACTTTATGTTCAAGAGAAAGAAAATCGTATCCCAAAGTGGTGGATATAGCATGAGGATAATGAGGATTATGAGGTATGGAATCTGTCTGTGAAATCAGGTTGCAATGGAATTGTTGTAAATAGTTGGGAGGTTTCCTAGGCCTATCGACTTGCGAAGAGAATTAAGAGGTAATGGTGGGGATGGAGGTGGAGTAGATTGAGAGATTGGCAATGATAAAGGTGGAGTAGAATGTGAGATTGGCAATGATGGAGTGAAAGATGAAGATGGAGCTGGATTAGAAGTATGATGTAAAAGTTCTGATATAGGACAAACAGAAGATGAAAAGGGGAACATTATTATCAGAGGAACCAAGTGAAATCAGATGCACATTGTCATGAAAAGGGAATATATTTTCATGAAAAATAACATATCTAGATACAAAAGTGGTATTTGTAAGTAGGTTATACAGTTTATAGGCCTTTTGGTTAATGGGATAGCCAATGAAAACGCATGGTACCGCGCGAGGATCAAACTTGGACCTGTTTCTATGAAGAGTGGAGGCATAGCTCGAAGAGCCGAAAACTCTTAGATGTGAATATGAAGGTTTTACTGAAAATAGAATTTCATAAGGACACTTTTCAGATAGAGATGAACTGGGAATTCGATTAATGAGATAGGTTGATGTAAGGATACAATATCCCCAGAACTGGTTAGGGAGTTTGTCTTGGAACTTAAGTGCTTTGGCAACATTCAACAGATGTTGATGTTTTCTTTCGAAAACTCCATTTTATTGTGGTCTTTCAACACAACTTAATTGATGCACCACGCCTTTTGAAGCATAGAAGTCTGTCAGGGCAAACTCATCCCCATTATCAGACCTCAAAATTTTGATTTTGATATGGAATTGATTTTCAACCATGTGAAAGAAAGTTTGAAGGATATGTCTTGTTTGTGATTTGTTTTGCATCAAGAATGTCCAAGAACACTTGCTATAGTCATCCACTATAGTTAAAAAGAATTTAGAACCATCAAGTGAGGGGGTTTAATATGGGCCCCAAATATCGCAATGAATAAGTTCAAAGGCAGACTTAGAAATATGAGTTCTATTTGGAAAGGGCAAACAATGTTGTTTTTCCATAGGACAAATGTTACAATGAAAATCAGAATCTGATATAATTTCAGGCATTGATTTATGCAAGGATGAAATTCTAGAATGGGGAATATGCCCAAGTCTAAAGTGCCACAAATCAATTGGTAATCTAGTGACAGTAGTAAATTCTGGTACATGTGTATTATTCATGCGTTTATTACAATCATAGGCCTATTCAAGCGAGACAGAAAGGATGCAGAACTAGACAAGTGGTTTTCTGAATTATTATGCTGGAAGTGGTATAAGCCAGCCTCAAGCTTCCCTATTTCAATCATTGTCCATGTAGAAAGGTCAAGAATGAAGCAGTAATTGGAGAGAAAAATTAGACAACAGTGATGAAATTTGGATGAGTTTACTGGCAGAGATCAGATTACATGTAAAAGAGGGAATGCACAAAACATTGGATAAAAATAGAGTGTTAGATAATTTCACAGTTCCTATGTGAGTCACAACCGTACCATCCCCATTAGGTAGCCTGACCTTGGTATTTACCACAGCAGTGATAGAGGACAAATGATTAATGGAACACACCATGTGATCCGTAGCTCCGGTATCAATTATCCACTTCTCCTTTATGTTAGACACACTTAAGCAAAGGTTATTACCTGAGAAGATTGAAGCATCTGGCATATTTGGTACTTGTGGAGAATGAAGATTCATATTCGAAAACTGAGTCTGAAGCTGTGGCTTTAGTATGTTTAAGACCTGCTGACATTGCTTTGGTGTGATGGTTAGACTTGAGGTTTTACTGGATACGTTTGGTGAGGCAGTAACTTGATTTGCACCTAGAGCAAACTCTCTGCCTTTGTTCTTAGCTAACCTGTGTCCTGGAGGATATCTGTGCAGTTTGTAACATTTTTCTTGTAAATGTCCAAGCATTCCACAATAGCTGCATTTAGGTTTGTCTCTCCTAATATTCTGGCTTTGATAGACATGCATCTGACCATTACCAGAGTTCATTGATTTAGCCATCAGTTTACTTACAAAAGCAGCTGCCTCAGCATTACTCTAGTTTTTGGATGTTATATCTTTCTGCTTCTCATCCTGTAAGACTAGTGCGAAAACCTTATTCAGTGAAGGTAACGGATCCATCATCAAAATTTGGCTACGCACATTAGAATAACAGTTATCTAACCCCATCAGGAACTGTAAGATCTGCTCTTCTTCATAATAGGAATTGTGATTTTGAGGTCTGTAATTTGATAATTCTTCCCATAGACCGTTCAATTTGTTAAAATAAGCAATCATCGAACCATTTCCTTGTGAAATTGAAATAATCATCTTCTTTAGTTGATAAATCCTTGGTCCATTACATTGACTGTATCTGTCCTTCAATTCCAACCAGATCTGACGTACTGATTCCTTGTGCATAACACTAGGATATAATTCCTTAGGAATTGAATTTATGATCCAGGATAAAACATGTGATTGCACCTATGCCAAGCCGCATGAAGAGGTAAATTTGCAGGATGTTCAGGTATAGATCCATCAATAAAACCTTCTTTATTTTTCACACTTAGTGCCATTTCTACAGCACGGCTCCATGTGGGATAGTTTTCATTATATAGAATCACAGATATAATTTGCATTCCTGTGTTGTCTCCGTAGTACATATAGTATGGACTCGAAAGATCTGACATCATTCGATGAGCAGAAGCTACCAGATCTTCACCTTGATGAATGTCTGGTGAAGGCAAAATTTCTGGATTATCAGCCATGAATGGAAGCTTCCAGATGCTCTGATACCAAATTAGAAAGGATATTAGGTCTAACTCAACCAAACAAAATCGGCTTGTTAGGGGAGGATTGCCCTCATCTTATTAAGTGGATCGTGTAAATATCACCAGCCAATGTGGGACTCTAATACGCCCACTCACGCACAGCGTGGACCATGACAAACAACTGTGA
>CAIGRT010114341.1:0-14684 GCA_903798405.1 Fraxinus platypoda | reverse complement strand
AATTTAGATTTCAATCGATGCCAAACATGACTTTAAAAAAAAAAATCTCAATAGTTGGGGGGCACGTGCCAGTCACTACAGTGGATTGCCACCCATCTACCCGACATTGCACCGCCCACCATCACCATTGCAAATACTACCACCATCGACCTAAATCTCAAACAACAATACAAAATCAATCATAACCAAAAAAAAATAAAAATAAACTATAAAACATTTGCAGAAGCATCAAATGAGCAACTCACGAAATTCACAAAAATCATTAAAATTGTAAATAATAAGGAAGACCCATTGATATCGACCAAGTAATTATTTTCCTACCAGTGATATATAAAGCATTTGTAATCCACATTTTGATAATTCTTGGTTTTAGCAGCAGCGTGTATCAATTTGTTAAATGATGAGTCGGGAGGCAAGGGTGGGTTTCATTTGGAGCATGTTATTAAAGGAGTTCAATGCATCATTGGCGTCCATTTTTTGCATGATTTACAGGCTTTTTTTACATTTACAAGTGGTTTGGAGATGAGTTGGGTGCATATGGTTAAACTTTGTGAAAAGATATATTTATCAGTTTAATGCTCAATACAATACAAATGAAGATGAGGTGAAATTTATACAAGTAAAGAATATTCTAGATGTTTAATCTAAGTTGTACAAGTGAAAAAGAAATCAATGGTGATCCATAATTTAAGGGTGGTCCAGCAACAAGGAGGAGAGAGAGCTTAGTAGAATTCTGGTGCAACTGATTCAGCAAAACGACAGTGTGCCAGTAAAACAGCAGTGTGCCGTAAGTGTGCCATATGGAATTTAGTTGGTTAATTCAGCTGTGCTAACATCCCCCCTCAAGCTGGAGGGGTTATTGACACTCCAAGCTTGTCCTTCAGGTAAGCAAATCTTGAGTGTGATACACCTTTAGTCATCAAGTCAACAATCTGATCTGCAGTAGGGATGTATTTTACTTCCAGTTCTCTTGCAAGAATTTTATCCCTTATGAAGTGAACATCTAATTCAATGTGCTTTGTTCTAGCATGGAACACAGGATTGGCTGCCAAGGCTCCAGCACTGAGGTTGTCGCACCAGATAATTGGAATTGAGGTTGATTGTAATTTGAGCTCTTTAAATAGCGACTGTATCCATGCTATTTCAGACGCAGCAGAGGCAAGAGCTCTGTATTCTGCTTCCGTGCTAGATCTTGCGACAACATGTTGCTTCTTAGACGACTAAGATACTAGGCTGTCTCCTAGATAAATACAGTAGGCTGCCACTGATCTTCTATCATCAGGGCACGATGCCCAATCTGCATCAGAGTAGCCGATTATCATCAGATTATCGCTTCTTTTGATCCATAGTCCTTGATTGATTGTGCCTTTTAGATATCTTAAGACCCTCTTCATTGCTTGCCAATGTACTGATGTTGGTTCCTGTAGGAATTGACTGAGTTTATTGACAGCAAAAGTTATATTTGGCCTGGTATGTGACAAATATTGGAGACCTCCAACAGCACTCCTGTAGACTGAATGATTTTTTAGGACTTCACCTTCGATTTTAGACATTGTTTTTCCAACTGCACTAGGCGTAGGACATGGTTTGATGTTTTGAAGATCAAATCTTTTGAGCAACTCACATATATACTGTGATTGAGTCAGATGGATTTCTGCACTATGCCTGTGAACTTCTATGCCTAGGAAATGATGAAGCTCGCCCATATCTTTGAGAGCAAATTGCCTGTGGAGTTTATTTATGAAGCTCTGCAGTAGATCACTATTGTTGCCAGTGATTATTATATCGTCCACGTAAACAAGTATAAAAATTATATCCCTTTCTGTTGTAAAGTAGAAGAGTGAAGTGTTTTCTCTTGATTGCTGAAACTTCCAGTCGGTTAGTGTGTTTTTCAGCTTGTCATACCAAGCCATTGGTGCTTGCTTGAGTCCATACAAGGTTTTATCAAGTTTGCAGACATGTTTGGGCTTTGTTTTATCAATAAAGCAATCTGGCTGATGCATATAGACGGTTTCCTCCAAATCACCATTGAGGAAAGCATTGTTGATATCTACTTGCCTTATTTTCCAATCCTTTGAGACTGCAAGAGTGAGGATGATTTTCAGCGTAGATGTCTTCAATACTAGACTGAATGTCTCATAGAAATCAACCCCTGGAGTTTGGTGAAAACCCTTTGCAACTAACCTTGCTTTGAACCTTTGAAATGTTCCATCAGAATTTTGTTTTAACTTGAACACCCATTTGTTTCCCACTATGTTGTAGGATGGAGATGGGGTTACCAATCTCCATGTCTTATTTTGATCAGTGCATTGTACTCCTCAATCATTGCTTTCTTCCAGTTTTCATCCTTCCAGGCCTCAGTAGGATTTTCAGGTTCAATTCTACTTAGTTTACCTTCAATTGCCTGACTGGATAAGACTTTAGGTTTGAAGATACCAGCCTTTGCTCTTGTTATCATGGAGTGCCCAGTTTCCCCTCTTCTATCACTGTGTTCTGGTGGTAATTCCATTTCACTGATGCTTTGATCTCTCACTTCAATATTTTCATTATCAGTTGATTCATCATTTTGCTCAGGTTCAGGTTGGTCATTGGAGATTTCTCTTTCAGTTGTAATGTTGAACTCATCATGAGGTAACTCTGTTGATGGTACAGCTTCAAAAAGGGTGGCATCAACTGAACCTTTTTCTGTGGAAGGAGTGAAAAATGGAAGTTGTGACTGAGAGTAGGATATGACAGTTTGTTCAGGAGACTTTGATTTATCTTTTGCAAGGAAGATTGACTCAAATGGAAATTCAGACTCATTGAAGATAACATGTCTAGATATGTAGGTTTTGCCAGTAGGATTGAGGCACTTGTAGCCTTTGTGAGATGAGCTATAGCCTAGGAAGACACACTTGACTGAGTGGAAGCTGAATTTATGCCTTTGATAAGGTCTTAGGCAAGGATAACATGAACACACAAATACTTTAAGAAATGTGTAGTCACCCCTTTTATTGTTCAGCACCTGATAAGGAGATTGCATTTGAAAGACTTGTGAGGGCATTCTATTAATGAGAAAGGTAGCAGCAGCCTGGAAGGCTTCTACCCAGTATTTTAGTGGCATTTTGTCTTGAGCAAGTAAAGTTAGACCAGTTTCTACAATGTGACGGTGTTTTCTTTCAACTCTTCCATTTTGAGGTGACGTATGTGGGCGAGGATGTCTAAACTCTATTCCTGATTGTGAGAGATGATTGACAAAACTTCTGTATTCTCCTCCCCAATCAGATTGGAGGATTTTAATTCTTTTATCAAACTTATTTTCAACAAATTTTTGGAATTGAATAAAGATATTCAGAGAATCAGATTTGTGTTTCATTGGATATATCCAGGTGTGTCGACTAAAATCATCAACGAAGGCTATGTAAAATTTGAAACCAAAGGTAGAGAGGATAGGTGACTGTCCCCATACGTCTGCGTGGATGAGTTCAAGAGGAGCTTTAGCACGTGAACTTGATGTGTTGAAAGGCAACAGATGTGATTTTCCATACTGACATGAATCACAGAAAAACTTGTGTTCATTCAATTTCAAGTTTTTATTACAATCTTTGAGAACTTGGGACAGCACTTGACTAGATGGGTGTCCAAGTCTCCTGTGCCAAACATTGATCAGGGAGCTATTTAACTCGTGATTCTTGACTCAATTTGACGCAACTAAAAACATTGAATTGCAGGAATTATTCTGATATGATGAGTTTGGATTCTTTGACTGTGATGTAGGATAGATGTTTGGAGGTTCCAGCTGGTACAACCCTTCTTTAAGCCTTCCGTGCAGCATCGTTTTCCTCGTTGATTTGTCCTTAATACAACAATAGTTAGAGTGAAATTCCATAAAGACGTGATTATCAGCGGTGAGCTGTGAAACACTTATAAGATTTTTCCTTATTTCGGGAACATGAAGCAATTTATCTAGAATCAAATGTTTATCAATCATGGTTGGCATTTTGGATGTGCCTATGTGAGAAATATTGAGTTTGCTTCCATTACCAACCATGACTCTTTTCTTACCAGAGTACTTATTAGCCTGACTGAGATGTTCTGCACTTGAGGAGACATGGTTACTGGCTCCTGTACCAGCGAACCATGCTGGATCATTTAGTGTTTCTGGTGAGGCAACAAAAGCTGAAGCAGTGTGGTTTCTGAAGTTGCTTTGATGTGGTGCAATGGATCCATTGTAGCTCTCATCATATCTGTAATTACAGATATTAGCCTTATGCCCAACCTTTCCACAGACTTGACACTTAGGTGGGTGATTGAAGTTTGATCTGCCTCTGTATCTACCTCCTCTTCTACCACCTCTGAAGTTACTGGTGTATGATCTACTACCATTGAAGGAGTTGTAGTTTCTGCAAGAATAGTGAGTGTTTGGAGCCTTTTGAGTGAAGTTTGCAGATGATTGACTAAGAGTGATACCTACTATTTCATTCTTAATTGTATTGATGTGATCAAGTCTGCTTTCATAAGCCATGAGGGTGGATTGAAGTTCTTCCCAAGATATAGAATCTCTGCTATTAATTTGGACAACAATGGGTGTATATTCTTCATCTAGGCCAGCCAGAATTTGAGTCACCAAATCTGTGAGTGGTATGACTTTCCCAGCAACTTCAAGATTACTGGCAAGGAGTTTTACCTTGCTCAAGTATTGATCAATACTCAGGTTATCTTTCCCGATTTTCTACAGTTCACCAATGAGAGAGGTGATCCTCGATTTGTTCTGAATGCCATAGCTATCACTTATTGCAGTCTATAGTTTATGAGAGTCTGTAGATCCCATAACTCTCAGTGCAATGTCAGGAGTCATTGTTGCATAGAGCCATCCCATGAGTAGTTGATCGATGGATTTCCACTGACTGAATTCTGGATTAGATGTCATCTCTACACTAATCCCTGATTCTCCTGTAATCTGAGTGCTGGTAAATTTAGAGGGACACACTTTGGTTCCCAGTAAAAACTCTTCCAGATTGTGCCCTCTGATGATGGGTAGAATCACGTTCTTCCATAGGAGATAGTTGTCTCTGTCGAGTTTGATGGAAGGGGTTTGAGTGAGGGTCACACCAAACGGAGTGAAATGGTTACCTCCCAGCATTGGAGATACCACTGTGTTAGCTACTGAAGTTGATTGAGCCTGTTAACTGTTGGTTTCAGCATTATTGGCGTTTGCCATTGGAGCTCTGATACCAAGTTAAACTTTGTGAAAAGACATATTTATCAGCTTAATGCTCAATACAATACAAATGAAGATGAGATGAAATTTATACAAGTAAAGAATATTCTAGATGTTAAATCTAAGCTGTACAAGTGAAAAAGGAATCAATGGTGATCCATAATTTCAGGGTGGTCCAGCAACAAGGAGGAGAGAGAGAGCTGAGTGGAATTCTGGTACAACTGATTCAGTAAAACGGCAGTGTGCCGTGAGTGTGCCATATGGAATTAAGTTGGTTAATTCAGCTGTGCTGACACATATCAATATTGATGGAAGCTTATCTCTTTGAGCAGCGTCGAAAGCCATTTCTGATATGCCGTGACAACAACGGATCCCTGATTTAGGAAAATCAAATTGCGCTGTACAACTATCTCTTTACCTTCTTCAAATGTTTTTAATTATTTATTTATTTATTTATTTTTATTTTTTGGTATGAGTGATTTTGTGTTGTTGTTTGAGATTTGGGTCGCTAGTGATGTTTGCAGCTGTGACAGTGAGCGGTGCGACTTCGGGTTGATGGGTGGCGTTGAGCCACAGTGTCTAGGTTTCTGGGCTTTCGTGTTGGAAAAGATAAACAATAATATTTTTATTATTGTTTTTTGTTTAATAATCGGATACCTTGTTTTGACAATTTGGTCCCTCACTTAAGTTGTCTATTTGAGTCAAAATTACTATTTCAATGTTGACTAATGGTATTATGGATGGAATCGATGATTTGGACCATGGATGCAGTTAAATATAAAGGTTTGGGATCGTGGCCACAAAAATGAAATGTTATGGTGTAATCTACAACAAAATTAAAGTTTGGGACTAGCACTGCAATTTTTCCAAGTATTTATAATAAGAGTAATGATATTTATCATCATAATGATGAAACATCGATAATGTGGTAACCCATTATCCTTCACATTTCTCTTCCCCCCTCATAAAAATTGAACTGTCCAATTACATTATTTCACATAAATTGTCACATTACTGATATTTCTTCATTATAATGATAAATAGTATTATTCTTATAATAAAGTAACTATTCAATAGTACTATGTAAGATAACACAACATGAGATTTGCGTGTAGAGTTTTTCCTAGTAGTGTTTTATAAACGCAACTTTTGTGTATCATTCAAAATCAAATTAATAAAATTCACCTTGTCTTGCTAAACAATGTGTAATGGAATATTTTAACATGAAATTCAGGTTTAACTCGCCTGGTGAAATTTCTGGCTCAACTGCTAGATTATAATTATTTTTTTCATATACTGTTAAAGAATTGACACTAAGCATATTGACCAATTAAACATTAATGGGAAGGCACTAATAATTAGTGAACGTGTGATTAGTATCGAGTTGACTAAGGCCATTTCAAAAACTGATGCGAATGTGAGTGCAAACCCCCTAAGCGCAAAGTTTACTTGCATTTTCTTAGAGATTATTAATAGGGAAAATTGCAGCAACGGTCTCTCATCTTTTCAATTTTTACGAACTTTATTCTAACAATTAATTTGTGCCAGCAAATGTTCATAACATTTCGAAAATATGCAGTAGAAGTCCAACCATTAATTGACTAAAGAAGTTGATTTTGACCAAATTTAAAAATGGTAAAATGACAACTTTGTTATTTATCCCTTCAAATAATTAAAACAAAATAAAAATAAAAGAAATTTTTTTTCGTCATTTCCCTTCTTCACCCCCACGAACCACCACCCCCACCCTAAACCAAACCAAATAAACCCTTTGGCCACCACGACTCACCACCGCCGCAGCCGCTTTCTACGGCCTTCCCCACCCATTTAATCTTTTTGCCAACCCTATTCACACATCCTTCTCAAAACAAAATCAAACCCAACCCAACCCATTTACCCCTTCTCGAACCCACGAAACAAAGGCTTGAATGTTTTCTTTTTTTAATTGAAATTGAGGCTTCTTTGTATCAAATCTCATTAGTTCTTCATCAGTTCAACATGAGTGCATACCTCAAGCAATTTTGGGAATAGATGTCATCTGCCAAGCAAAATATATATGGAACAAGAAAATTTGCTGTTTTTTTCTCTCGACATTGTAACTAGCAGGTTATCAAAATTTGGTGCCAAAAGGCTGCTGGGTTACCAAACTTGAAAGGCTGTCGAGGTTGCACCATTTGGTTTTACAGTGGTCAGATTTTGCTAGGTTACAGTGGTCGAAAGATGAGCCGGCGTTGGGGGATTTTGCTAATCAATTTTTGTTGGATTAATTATTTTGCTAGATTTCTGTTTGCTGGTGGTGGTGTTAAAATTGGCTAGTGGTGGCAGCAGCGACGACTGATTTTCAAGGGCGGAGTTGGGGGTTGTGGAGGGGTGTGGGGTTGGGAAGAATATAACTTTTTTTTTAATTAATTAATTTATTTTTTCAAATTATTTTGATTTTTTGTTTGTTTATTTAAGATGGTAAATAGCAAAGTAACCATTTTAGCCATTTTAAATTTGGTCAAAATCAACCTCTTTGGTCAACTAACTGTCATATTTTCATCCACTTATATCTCTGTTGTATATTTTCGAAAGGTTAGGGACCTTTGTTGGCACAAATTGAATATTAGAGTAAAGTCTGTAAAAATCGAAAAGGTTAGGGACCGCTGCTACAATTTTCCTTATTATTATTATTCTGATGTTGACCTTTTAAATTTCTTGTACAGTAAGTTATGTTTGTTTGAATAAGATTAGAGAAATTAACAAGACAATATATTTTCTATTATCCTATTCAATCTTGTTAAATCAATTGTTTAACTTTTATGCCCTAGACGACACATATACTACGATGGCTAGGACAAAGGGTTTGCTCACCTGCTATCATTATTCTAACACTGCAAAGCAATTTCAATCAGTATAGAAAAGAAGTGAAATAACAACTCTTTCTTCGTGTCTTCTCGCTTGCCAATGCAGAACTATGCGCCCTTCAATAGAAAATTCCTGCATGTAGTATTGGGTTTCTTTCTATTAATGGCTTAATATTAGAAATTGAGAATTTAGTAAAGTGTGAGTTCGACGAGTTGGGTTATAATAATTCATGAAAGAGATTATCATCCGGTAAAGGACTCTCGAAATAAGACCTAAACGAATCATGCTTGGAGTAAACTCTATGGTCTCATTCTGGGTGATAAAAGAGTTTGGTTGTGCTCATAACTTTCAAGAGAGTAGTTGTGTCACTCCACATTACATATTAGCTTATTGCTCAATTATATTCACGTTTTCGAGAGAAATAGTTAGCTACGTTAAAAGGGAATTGATTAATCTATTCAAGAGTAATGCTAAAAACACCATTTGTAATACATAACATTACCCTTTTATTAAATGGGCAAATATTTAAGAATTAAACTGTTTGTACATCATGAATGACATTTCATGATATGTAAAAATTGATGTCATTGATTGTTCTAAATATTGTTAAAATCAATGTCAAAATCGTGTGCCACATCATGTAGTGTAAATAAAGCTGTCAATCGTGATGCAGGTGTAGCAAAACTGAATATTTAAAGGATGTTCATGGACTTAATACATAACTGAACCTGGGTTGAGGGAAGATTCATCCAAGGCCTTTGGTTTTAAGACTAATTAACTACAAAAATAATGAGATATAAAGATACCAAATTAAAGTTATAATTAGTTGTTAATTACTATTGGCAGAAATGATAATTTAAGACAAAATTTACTTGGAAAAAGAATTTTAACATTAAACGTGTTTTAGCATTAAAAAAAAAAAATCAAAAAGCAGAATTTAGTTCCAAACGTACAAGTGAGTGTGTTCCATAAAACTTTCTTCCCCATTTTTTTCGAGATTATTGTTGGGGATGTCAAATGGATGGGCGTATCTTCAAACCAATGCAATTAACGTGATCCTCCTTTTATTTTTCAAAAGAAAATCAGATAAAATTTAGAAAGCAACAAATCAAGACGGACCTAACTTTCTCGTGCCTGTTACACTTTACAAAAAAAAAAAAAAATCATCAGTCTTTGATTCTTGAATAAATTACTTAACTTATGTTTCGAATGTAACACAAAATTCCCATTTTCTGTGAAAAGTGCCCATATCAATAGACAATAATTATGATTTAACGTGCAGATAATTCCTCAATATCTTGATTATTGGTATGCAACAATATTAGAAAAAATGCTTATGGGGGGAGAGAACAAATTCCATAAAAATCTAAAAATAATAAAACTTCATTATTACCAGAACGTACACTTCGTTCATTAGGACATCGATTTTTCATTATTCTACACAGGGAAAGAAAATTTTCTCAAGGGACTCATGGGGGTGGCTCTCGGTGACCTAGGAAGCTCAGAAATCCTATTCCCGGAGTAATCATAATAAATTACACCGGAAAACTCAGGCGGCTGGCACTTCTCGCCCATTAAAATGGCCTTCTGCCACAACCCACCTTCTCCAAATCCTTCCTTGGCTTTGGTGTCCAATTCGTCCCCGGCGGATTTTCTCGGAGTGGGCGGGGCCTTGTTACTCATGGCTGTGATAAGCTGCTTGGGCAATGGAAATGGCGATTTGGGTGCAATCTTGGGATCATCTGCTTGGTATTTTCTTGATACTTGCTTTGCATGTTTTGCACATAGGGCTACAAGAAGTGTTACTGATACAAATAAGCCTATTGCTAGTGGTATGGTACAGAAGTTTTCACCTGCTTGTATTGCAATGGGGCGAACCATTTTTGCAGTTTAAGAAGAAGGATAAGTTTTAATACAATGAAGAAGAA
This sequence comes from Fraxinus platypoda, assembly GCA_903798405.1. NCBI lineage: Eukaryota > Viridiplantae > Streptophyta > Magnoliopsida > Lamiales > Oleaceae > Fraxinus > Fraxinus platypoda. The sequence continues at coordinate 4,709 of CAIGRT010114341.1, read as the reverse complement.
GAGAAATGGAATTTGAATATATAATTGTGTTGTTTCATATGGGATTTATATTTTTTTTTTCTTATAAATATTGGGTAGCAGTTGGAAGGTGGGTAGGGGCAATTCTGGTGTTAATAAATGATAAAAAGTGTTGTCAAAATAAATAAATAAATAATTGACAAAAACATAAATTTTCTCGTTTCTTGATTAAACAAATTACATTAACAAATCAAGTATAGTTTCAATTTTGGGACGAAATTGTGGAAACCAAATTCTTCTACTAGGTAGGATAGAAAATAATCGAATTATACCATTATACAAACATCTTAATTTTCTATTAATGTTTAATAAAATGTATCTCGCACGTCAATAAATTGGAATTTAGAATTGAGAAAATTGCATCAATATTTGTACTCAACCTACTAGCTAGTTCACTCTATGTTTAGAAATGAGCAAGTTGGTCTTCAAAATCTTATTATAATTGCATGATCAATTTTTAATAACGGAAATCGTCCAAATTTCTATTTATTCATCAGGTGATCCATGCACGTCCAACCTCTACTTCTTGATGGGAGTTTCATTCAAAATTTTAAAGTGATATATATTTTTATGAGAATTAGGTGACAATTTGATTTTCATCATTAAAAATGTGAATAATAATAGAAGATTTAGAAAAAAGGAAAATCTATAAGACAATGTCAACTAGACTTTGAGTCAGGGTGGTTGAGTCAACATATAGGATGGGAAAGCTGGCCATAGATGTGTCTACCAATTTGTCATCCTAAGTTGCTATCTTTGACTTTTTCTGTATATGATTTTAATTGAGAGTTGACTAATTCTGCAATTAGCAAATCGGGGGCATTTCATGACTTCCTAAAAGCAGCTTATTTTCAGATTAATTATAGGATGATTTTTCAAATTATTTTGTCAATTATTCAAGCCATTTACATCTGGTTTTAAGGTCCTAATCTAGTATGATATCATTTTCTATTTATTTTCTTTCTATTAAATTCAGATTTATCTCATCCCCTACTCAATTAGGTCATTGCAACTTGGAATTGATCTAATCGACTCTGTCTTGCTTAAACAACATAATATTATTCATTTTCTTGTCTTAATGAACATTTTTTACACAAGTAAAAGATAATTACAAGATTACAATTAATAATAGTTTGTAAATTTAAACAATTCAGAACATATTGAATAACAAACTTACTGTAATAAAAGTCAATATGACTTTGATTTATCTCCACATTTTTGCAGTACGTAGAATTTAAATTCTCGATCTTTCTTGTACATATCCTAGGACTCATCACAAGAGAGTCGGGCCATTACATGTATTGCGCATACTTTCTATATATATTCAAAACTCTGTACTATCTCAGCTTGTAAGATCGTTATAGGTTATCTTTTTTCGACTATTTTCTAGTCTTACTCAACATACATATATTTGAAGATATTAGTTTGAGACTCTTTTGGTTACATGCTAACACGGCAAGAAATGTAAATAGGAAAGAACACGTTTAATGCCGAAGAAAATAAACACTGGAATCCACCAGACAAAGTTAAGATTGGAATCTATCAAAAAAAACAAATTATATTAATACATCCCAAACATCTACTTATACTAAAATATTCAACAAGCAAAATAAATGCAAACAAGTTCTAATTCTAGGAAAAGTCAAATGATATAAACTATATGATTTCGAAGAAGACTCTCAAACTTCGTAGCTCTCCAATTCAAGCGACAGATTTCGAAGGAAGACTTTCCAACTGCCTGTTTTTATTTAGTGCAGCAACTTTAATGGGTCATACGTGTTAGAATTGAGTTGTGAACTGAATTCTTATTGAGTATTTGATTGGAAATATCGTTGGAGGAGTATTGAGGAGTTTACGTGAATTTGACTCGTATTTCATCCCAAATTTTCCATTATAGGTTTTACCCATTGTATTGAAACTTCACCTTATATTAAACTCTTCAAGTATTAATTCTCTCAATATGTTAGAAATTCTTTGGTTATAAATATGTGGTGTACAATACATATTAGAATTGATCGATTGTTCAATTAGTTTTTGGTCCACAGAAATCATTTGTCACTCCTTACTATTGAATATAGTGAATTCCCCGTCTCTTTCCGTGGTTTTCCCGGATTTGGGTTTACACGTAAATCTTGTTTTCTTTGTGATTCATTATTTTTCATATTACTCATATTATTCTCGTCTTTTATTATTTGGCCCGAATTCTCAACAAGCGGTATCAAAGCAATTCTGATATCTTGTTTGTTTCCCAACAAGTGACATTAGAGCCAAGATTTTTTGGCGATTTCTTGGGAGGTCCAAATTGAATATTAAAGCAAGGTTTGAACAATGTCAATTATTCTGGGATGTCAACAATGAAATTTGAGATTCTGCTTTTGGATCGTAACAAAATTTTTTGTTATGGCAGATTTTTGTTTGGATACTTGAGGAGAAGTAATGTAAGGATCAATTATATATCTTGGAAGGTTCGACGATCACTTTGGATGCAACTACAGCTTATGATTCAATAAGCAATAACTCAGGTATAGTTGGTTGTAATCGGGTTGTTCGTGATGATTTGAACATTAATATTGGAGAATCTTCCTTTAGCTCAGGTGGAGCTAGTTGTGATCTTGTTGCTCGTGGTGATTCGAGCAGGTTTGACAACTCAGGTGGAGTTGGAAGCGTTCGTGGTGATTCGAACATGTTTGGTGACTTGGCTGGAGCTGGTAATGAATGCGATGATTCAAGCAAGTTTTGCATACAAGGTAATTCTGCGAATAAGCACGGGTTGAAATTTGTTCACAGTTGTTGAGTATGCCCGAAGGAGCATGGTGGAAGATGTGGAGTAATTTGGTGGAGTGTTTTGTTCAGAGAATTTTGTTGAAGTTGAAGAGTTAAGTTTTATTCCTTGCAATAAAATTCGTGTCTAGGTGGACTTTGTTGGAATTGGGCTGTGATCCGAATTCTTGTTGAGTATTTGATTGGAAATACCGTCGTAGGAGTATTGAGAATTAGTGGTAGATTTGACATGTCTTGAAAGAGTCCACGTGAGTTTGACTACTATTTTATCACAAATTCTCCATTATTGATTTTACCCATTGTATTGGAATTTCACTTTATATTAAACTCTTCATGTATTAATTCTCCCAATATGTTAGGAATTATTTAGTTATAAATATATGGTGTATAATACATATTGAATTTGACCAATTGTTCAATTAGTTATTGGTCCAAAGAGATATCTTGTAACTCCTTACTATTGATTTAGTGATTTTTCTGTCTCTGTCGGTGGTTTTCCCGAATTTGGGTTTCTACGTAAATCTTGTTTTCTTTGTGATTCATTATTTTTCATATTGCTCATATTATTCTCGTTTTTATTATTTGGCTCGAATTCTCAACAAGTGGTATCAGAACGATTCAGATATCTTGTTTGTTTCCCAACAATATGTGAGTCCTCTCTTCTTCAAAAGAATTGGACCTCAAGTTGTCATCAAGGTAAAGAGATTGATTCAGATATGATATTCAAATATATCCCATAAATTAAATGTATTTGAAACTCCAATGTCCTCCAGCATATCAATAATGTTGGAGTTTGCCTTACATTTTGACTTGGTCTTGGCATTGACTTTTGCCTACTATCTTTGTAAAATTGCATTTCCTTAAAACTCGACTTTGGGCTTGTGTTTGTGGTGCAATTGAGCCTTACACATCGAGCAATATTGGACGTTGGACATGTGGTTTTGTGGTGGCATATAAAAGGTACCTTTGCCATTTTTCTTCACACAATTTGTGTGTGTGCCTTTTAGGGTTTTCTTCTCTTGAGTTTTTCTTTCAATCTCTTGTAATCCTTAGTGGTTTATGTTGATGTACGGCTATGTTAGGGAGTTTGGAGTGAGATTTATAGTGTTGAATCATTTTTATGAGGCGAGAGAAAACATTAAGGGCATGTTTGGGCCGGATTAAAATCTGATTTTAATCTAAGTCAAAGTCAAATAATTAATATTAACCACATCTTTTATGGGTCCCACATTTTTTCAACCACACATTTCTAAAACTTCTATCACAATCCNAAACATTAAGGGCATGTTTGGGCCGGATTAAAATCTAATTTTAATCTAAGTCAAAGTCAAATAATTAATATTAACCACATCTTTTATGGGTCCCACATTTTTTCAACCACACATTTCAAAAACTTGTATCACAATCCACTAAAAATCTAATTTTAATCATCACCAAATACCATCTAAAGATTACATTGTACAACTGTTTTTGGCTGATTTTAGTAATCTCTAGCAATATCTACTTGTAAGTGCTCAACAAATGAGTAGCTTTTATATGACAATGAACATTCGGACTCGTTAGTGGGTGAAAATTTTTGGTGTTCTTATTTTTCAATTTTTGTGATTTTTTTTTTTTTTTTTGCAAATACTTTTGATTGTTTGATATTGTTCAAATAAATTTTGGGACCAACAAGTGGTATTAGAGCTTTGTTTCTCAAAAGAAAGGGTTATGTGATTTTTCTAAAACCCTAAGGAGCCGTTCTCTTCGTGTTTCAGTTTTGTGTTTTGAGTTTTGAATTCGTTTTGTATTTTGTCTTTTGAATGTTTGTTTTGAAATTGTTAAAAATGCGTTCTTTTTGTTATTCTAAAAAAATGTTTCTCAAAATATAAAAATGGAAAACACGTTTGCTTTAAAATTTTGAGAATATT
>CAIGRT010114333.1:0-14603 GCA_903798405.1 Fraxinus platypoda | reverse complement strand
CTGAGCTGCAATGGCTCTTTGCATATAACCATCAACAGCCTGCTCCAGCCTTATGATTGATTTCTTAGTTTCATCACATTTGTATCGAAAAACTGCAATATCAGCAAGTAAAATCAACTGTAAAAATTACAATTAATATGGAAGCAAAGAAGATTGTACGCAACTATGGAAATGAAATACTATAAAATGCAACCACAACAAGTTCTATGAAAAAGATTTTGGAACTTAGCTAAAAGGAGACGACACAGGTTTAAATGCGTGCAACTTTAATAACTGAATATTCAGGAAAGTCAGCTCTCTAGAAGCATCTAGACGTTTTTAACTATGAATTTATAGACATAATTAATCATTCTACAGTGCAATAACCTAAAAATACATACCAAATCAAGAATGAGTGCAAGTACAATAGTTCAACTGCATATCAGATACTGTGTCAAAGATTTCAATCAGCAGCAGTTTTCTTGACACAAACATGAAAATAAGAGATAAATCATAGAGTAAGTCCTACCTTCCTGGCTCAACTGTAGATCAGATTCATCTGGACTCAAATTCATGTCAAGGATCTGCAAGTGATCAAGGAGAAAAGGAAAGTTGAGATACAGGTATACAACATTGGAAGTAATCTAATAAGACTGCACTTACCATTGCTTCTACATCGGAAAAATAGGGAACATCCAAATCATTCTCAGAACAAGGCTCTTCCTGATCTGACAGTAGAGACTTTTCAATTCGTTGCGAGACTGACGTCACTACAAAACTTGATTCAGCATTCAATGCTCCATTGTTTGGAACTGTAGCTTTAGCATCTAATTCCTTCTTATTGCCAACAATATTTTTCTGAAATTTTTGAACACTGTCTGGACCATGAAAATGCTTATCTAGACAAGGACCGGCTAATTTATAATCAAGATTCTTTCCCACTACCATCTTTGTAGCACCTTCCTTAACAACTCCAGGTACAAGATATTTCGTGAAGTCATCCACTGAACTGATATGACTTGGGCCTTCACTAGTTCTTGCATTCTTGAGTGCCAAGTGTTGGGTACTACTGTTAGGCAACTCAAATTTTATCCCATAACTACCAATTCGATTATTGGCACCCATGTCTGATTGTCGTGACGATCCTATCATGCGAGAAGGAGCACAAGAATCTTTTAGTTCACTATTCCTCGGAATCTGTCCTCCATTTGCTTTTCGAGTACTAGAGAAATTCTTCATAGAAGAGGGCATTAGATAATAGGCATCGTGATCTTTCCAATGCGGCCCTGAGGAATTAGGAGGCGAGGGAAAGCGAAAGGGAAGAAAAACATCATCATTGCTAGGAATTTCTGGGTCCTCGGTGTTGAATGTGCAGCATATGACTCCATTACGGTATTCAGGACCAAAAGCTTTCACAGTTTGAACAGGTGGTATTTGTGCGTCTATAATTGAACTCTGATACAGCTCCTTCTTCCCTGACTCTTCAATATGTGCACCGTTTGTAAAAGTAAAATGTGCATCAGGAGCCTTGGGGACAACATTAGGAAACTCGCTATTGTTAGGAGAATCCAATAAAAGTGAACTGAAACCATCAATATAAGACTTCTCGATCGGGTCCTTTCCATCAGCATCCATGAAAAGCTGATCTTCCTCGTTTGTAAAGTCAAACAAAGTACTAGTCAATTCCGCAAAGAAGTCCTCCGGGTTAGGAGTTAAATTTCTCATGTTAGGCACTGAATTCTTTAAGTTGGGTGCATCTGTAGTATTCGCATCATTGGCCTCGGTACGTACAAATACTTTTCCTGTCTGCTGGTCACTCTCTCCAAGCTGAACAGGCAGAGCAGTGGCAGAAATGTCGTGCATGGTACTCCAAGTTGGCATTTGAGGCAGGGGAGACGAATAGCCAAAACTGATTAATGATGTGCCTCCGAATTCAGAATGCACATTTCCTCCATTCTGATTAGTTTGACCAAATCCAGCAGGGTTTTTTATCTCTAAACAGTCAGTTTTGAAAAAGTCACAAACGGGCAATTCTTTAGATTGTCCAAATCCCCCGGGCATATATATATTCTCTTCATTAGTGTGACAAAAGCCCTGGGACACATTATTACCAGAAAGGGTAAGATCTTCAACGCGATCTTGAATTCCAGCACCACCATTAATTCCAAAATGATTTGAAACTGGGTTTTCAATAATGCGATCTGCAGATGGATGTTCATTCCCATCTCTAAAATTAAAATTCCCGGGTTCAGCAAGAGATAAAATATCCATTGCATCAAGTTGTTCATCCAAAAAAATTTTACGCATAGCATAGTAATGTTTACGAATACTTTCAGCTTTTCGCTTCCCTAAACTGCACTTTGTCTCTTTTGTACTATCTGGCCTATTAGGTCCTGATTGTAGCATTGAAGCAGAACGCTCAAGCTCAATCATGTGAGCAGATGCCTCTGCAGAAACAACTGGATCATAGAGGAGAGAATACCAACGGTCGTGCAGTTCCTGAAGAGAAAATCTTCGAGAAAATTGCACCGCTCCTTTTGCAAGAGATTCCAAAGAAGCGCCGGCCTAAGGCAAAAGAAGAAAATGATGACATCACGATGGCATTACAAAGAATTATTCTTACATAAACTTTCAGAACTCGTTTTCATTAACAGAGTTTAATAGCCCCTATATGATCCCTTTAAAACAAAACTCTTTAATTTTCATTCTCATATTCAGCCACACATTCACACAATAAAATATTTTGCACGTAAATCAAAACTTTTCCATATTTTTTAACCACACATTCTCCAAAAATCACTATTCAAAACATCATTTTTTTCTCAATAATGGTAGGGCTTAAACAGTTTCTTCAATCCCTAATATTTCCTAATAAAGCACTTTTCTATATGGATTTGTGTACATGCTTGTGGGGTGGATTAAACTTCAACTTCTTCTTCAAATTAATTATGGATGTGTCCCTTCGGACTTTTGCCAAATCATATACTAGTGCCTTCACCCCAAGCACATCAGCACATCTATAAACAAGGAACCCCAAGTACAACTCAGGATCTGAAACTAAATATACGCCCTAATGACATTCCAAACATGACACATAATACAAAACAGATTCCAACGACCACATAATAACATGTTAAAAATTCCCGCAACTCCACAAAAATGGAATTAAATTTATCCAAACGCCTTCCTCGTGGATCTTGATAAACCAAATATAACCATAAGGGGAATTACAATCTTAGAGTATCCTATTTCTATTCACCATGTTAGGTTTCTGGACATCGTGTATTTTCACAAGTACTAAACTGAATTCTACCGATTATTCTTCATAATCATGGCAATTCCAATTTCATTCAAAACTCAATTATAATCATTGATATGAGTTAAGACCTTACATACATGAATTTTACTCATATCTCCCGCAAATCAATGTACAAAAATAAATCAATAATGGAAAGCTTCGAGCTATCAGTTCAAACTTTTCATGCAACAAAAGAAAGCCACCGACTTTCGTCCCAAAACCACATATAAACTAGAGATTAGGGGATTCTAAATTAATCAAATAACAAGATTCAGAGTAAAATAAAATTCAATTGAACAGCAAACACATTCGGTAAAAGGATAAAAAAAACCCACCACAAATACACAAACTACCCAATTCCAGTTTAAAGACAATACTTCATTTTTCCACTTTAAATGAACTCAAAATCAACACAAAACCCACAACCATTTCCCAAGAAATGAACCCACAAGGCACAAACAAAACCAACAGCACCAAGAAAAAGAAGAAAATTTTTTGAACGCAACCAAATGGTGCTTAAAAGGGTTGTACCTCAACGGCGTTTTTAAGCACAAGATCATCTTCTGGAATCCAATTCTTAAGAGGTGCCACTGCTCCCATTTCGTCCGCCAGGCCGCCACAACTCTCTCATTCAGCGCCGCTTTCTCTCTCTCTCTCTATCTGCATTCTTATCTTTTCTTTATATAATTTCTCTCTCTAAGATGTGTAGGATTGAGACATAGGGGGCCAAAAAAAACCTTAACAAGTATTTAAATTTGGAAAAAGACTGGAGGGTTGGGGCGACAGAGAGAAACCTATGATTTTTTCCTACTATTTTCAAGAATTAAAAAAATGAAGAATGTAGTGTCTTATTATGTGGCAGAATATCAGAAAGTTTTGCAGAAACGTGGACGAAACGGTGTTCCCCATTCGGTGGCTGACGATACTCGGGATTGACTGAAAGAGATGGAAATGAAGAAGATTTTGTTAAATTTTGAAAATTTTAGGCTGATTTTACATCTGATATTCTCTATAACAATAAATAAATGTGTTTTTTTTTTCCGTAACAGAAAGAAGTCTTTTTTCGAGAGACCGCACAAGTACTTATAAAATCGACTAGACTTTGAGACAGTGAGTTATTAAAATTTTATTATTGTAAGTTCTATTATTTTGTTAGTATAATTTCAGTTGTATTGAATTTAAAGATAAGTTATTAATGTTTTATTAGAATATTGGTTTCTCGGATATTTAGGAGATAAATTCCTCTTTTGAGCAAGTATGTTTTGTAAAGATAGAAAATTATGTTAATATTGTTGGATTTCTCTTGTTTTTTAAGAATTCAAATTTCGATGTTGCACTGAAATGATATCCAAGCAAAAATCTCACCGGAAAAGCATCCTAACGACAACAACCTAAGATCGAAGAAATGCAATTCTCACTCTAAATAAAAAGGAAGGAGAGGAAGAGGTAACTTACTAACAGGAGGAAGAACAATGAGTTTCGAGATGATATTTGTTTTTTAGTTATTCACCTTATAAACTTAATACAATTCCTATATTTCACTATGTATTATAACTTTTATACATTCTTATCTTCCTCTATTTTTCCTTTCTCGCGTCTCTTTTTTTTTTTTTAAGCTGAGGGATGGAATATTAGATTCAAAATTGAATATGAAGAAATAGGCTCTTTCTTTTCTTTTAATCACGTGCAATAAAATAACACAACAATCCAAATCCAATTGAGTGTGACAACATCCTTTTCTTAGATTATTTTACGAAGGAATCACGATAATGATAATAAGTAGTCTCACTTAGAAAAAGAAACAAGTTTTATCAATGACTTTGCAAAGATCAATGAGGAATATGGTGGAATTGGCTTATTGGCAATAACCATTAATGTTGTTGGCTCCAAAATGTCTGTGCCAACGTAGATTTGTTTGCAAAAACTTTTGATAAAAGAGATTTAAAATAAGGTTGACTTGCAGTCTTGCATGTAATATTAAATTTGACTTTTTAGAATTGTCGCTCTTCACTTATACTCAGATAGGCAACTCATATAAATGAGACGTTCTAAAATTCAGGATATATAAGTTCGTATTACGAATTTAACGATATTGAGATATTACGTGTCTAAACCTATGTTTCAACTAATCCAAAAATTGCAACTTAAAAGCAACTTTTTGCTGAAAGAAAATCTCGTGGCTAAGACTTGACTTTTGAGTATGTAACTCAAAATGAGAAGATTGGTGATCAAAGTCACTGACTTTATATCATATGAAATGGGAGAATTTTTAAAAGACAACTTTTACAAATGCGCGATCTAGTGGAGCATAGAATAGATTCATTTGTTCAAATTTTGTCCTTCGCAAGAAATCTTTTTGACATTGATAACCACGACTCAAGAATTAAGAAAATGAAGAAGATTTTGTTAAATTTTGAAAATTTTAGGCTGATTTTACATCTGATATTCTCTAGAACAATAAATAAATGTTTTTTTTTCATAACAGAAAGAAGTCTTTTTTCGAGAGACCGCACAAGTACTGTTAAAATTAACTAGACTTTGAGTCGGTGAGTTATTAAAATTTTATTATTTTGTTAGTATAATTTTAGTTGTATTGAATTTAAAGATAATTTATTAATGTTTTATTAGAATATTGGTTTCTCGATATTCAGGAGATAGATTCCTCTTTTGAGCAAGTATGTTTTGTAATGATAGAAAATTATGTTAATATTGTTGGATTTCTCTTGTTTTTTTAGAATTCAAATTTCGATGTTGCACTGAAATGATATCCAAGCAAGAATCTCACCGGAAAAGCATCCGAACGACAGCAACCTAATATCGAAGAATGCAAATCTCATTCTAGAATTTGGAACTTTGGATGTTTATGATTTAAAGACATGATCAACACGATTAACAGACTACAATCATGATAAATGTTGGTAGAGCTTAAATTACAACAAGAAACACTCATCCTCAAGGTTCAACTATGCTCGTGTGGGGATTCAGACTACTCATAATCGAACACATATAACTTGTCTTACTTTAATTGAGGAATCGATCTCGGATTCAATGCTTCTACTCAATGGCAATTAAGTAATTCAGAAAACTTTGACTGGGAGGCGGGAGCAAAAAAGTCCGCATTAGCAAATACCATCTTTTTGGGCGAAAAATTGTGTATATTAAGTATGGGACCTATATTCTATTACAAGGTTAAGTTGCTTTTCTCTCAATCTAGTGAGGGTTTGCTTTCCAGGAGTTTGTGATCGGCTTGGTTGCTTCTCGATTCAAGTTCTAAGTTTCGTCTTAGTAAACTAGTCTCATTCAGTGAATTTCGAGATAGTATTTGTTATTCGGTTATTCACCTAATAAACTTATGTCCATTCCTATATTTCACTATGTATTATAACTTGTATAAATTCTTATCTTCCTCTGTTTTTCCTTTCTTGCATCTCTTTTTTTTTTTTTTAAGTTGAGGGATGAAATATTAGATTCAAAATCGAATATGAAGAAAGAGGCTCTTTCTTCTCTTTTAATCACCTGCAATAAAATAACACAACAATCCAAATCCAATTGAATGTGACAACATCCTTTTCTTGGATTATTTTACGAAGGAATCACGATAATATAACAAGTAGTCTCACTTAGAAAAAGAAACAAGTTTTATCAATAACTTTGCAAGATCAATGAGGAATATGGTGGAATTGGCTTATGGGCAATAACCATTAATGTCGTTGGCTCCAAAATGTGTGTGCCAATGTAGCTTGTGTTTGACATCCATTTTGGGGAAAAAATAAATTTTGGAATAGTGATTGATGGAAGATTGTGTGGTTAAAAAGTAATGAGAATTTTTGGGTTTATGTGTAATATTATTTTATTGATAGAATATGTAGTTGAAATGAAGGAAGAAAAATAAAATGGGTGTCAAACAGGGGCGTAGATTTGTTTGCAAAAACTTTTGATGAAAGTGATTTAAAATAAGGTCGACTTGCAATCTTGCATGTGTAATATTAAATGTGACTTTTTAGAATTGCCGCTCTTCACTTATATTTAGATGGGCAACTCATATAAATGAGACGTTCTAAAACTCAGGATATATAAGTTTGTATTACGAATTTAACGATAATGAGAGTGTCTAAACCTATGTTTCAACTAGTCCAAAAATTGCAACTTAACTTGCAAAAACAAACACCACATAGGAGGAAATTCGGCGGTCGTTCGTCGAAGACCCGGCCACCACGCTTGTAAGCGGTCGGCCTCTTCGTTTTGTGTTTGGTTGTGCCTTTCAGACCTTTGTTTTGACCTGAATTTGGTGAAGAGGCTGTTGATCGGTCGCACTCTGGGTCCAGTGCAGGTCGAGAGGGGCGGACGATGTATAGGCCGGGGGCCGTACAGCTGGCCTCTGCTGTGGAGGTTGTGGTTTTCTGTACGCCAGCCGGGTACTCGTGACGTCTGGGTTCGTGATGCCGATGCCTGCAGTGGGTGTGCCTTGGGGCTCTTTGTCCGTGCTTGTGGTCCTTTTGCTTTGTTTTGTTTTGTGTTGTTATTTTTGTTTTTGTTAGTATTGGTGTCATATTTGGCTTTTGGACTTGGAGTCCATAGCAACCGCGTGACTCTATTTTATAGAGTTCTCTCTCTGTCTCTTCGGAGAGGTTTAGAAGTTAAGACAATGTCTGCCACTTTGTGTGCAGGGTGCTCCAGAGCAGTTTGCATAAGTTGGCTTATAGTCGGATTTTCCTGAATTGATAAGTCACATTTGTAATTTCGTTATGATGAATGAATCTTCCATTCCATTTAAAAAAAAAAACAACTTTTTGCTGAAAGAAAATCTCGTGGCTAAGACTTTATGCAACTCAAAATGAGAAGATGGGTGATCAAAGTCACGACTTTATATCATGTGAAATGGGAGAATTTTTACAAGACAACTTTTACAAATGCACGATCTAGTGGAGCAAAGAATAGATTCATTTGTTCAAATTTTGTCCTCCGCAAGAAATCTTTTTGACATTGATAACCACAACTCATCTATTAATTATTTTTATTGTTAATAGATTAGTGCTCTCACTTAATTTTATTTAAGTTTTTCTTGATCGTTGATAGATCATCTAGGGTCAAGTCTATAAACAATGAAATCGCCTATAACGACAATCAAGAACAATATAATAGCGATTGAAGTGAACCGAAGATGGGAAAACATAATGGAAAAATTAGTTAAAGCAAGTGAGATTTCGTTGTCATCACGAGTAAGTGGGTGTTTGATGGGGATTAAAATTAGATTTATAGTAGATTGTGATAAAAAAAATTTTGAAATGTGTGGTCAAAAAGCTGTGGGACCCATGAAAGATGTGGTTAATATTAATTGTTTGACTTTAACTTAGATTAAAATCTGATTTTAATCAGAAACAAACGGAGCCTAAGTATAGAAGAATCTAGGAGCTAGAGAGATGAAAGAAATTGAAAGTGGAGCCTATATCATACCTTTACCATTTTACGCATCTTTACTAAAAAGGGTAGCAGGCATTTCGAAGTAATTTCCCCTTGGTTGATTTTATTTAACCCTTCTCAAGTCAATTTATAAGAGGGGGAGTCTTTCTATCTCGCAAGTTGGGTGTTGGAATAAAGTTCAAGGAACGTATAGATCCTACACTCCTTTCTACTATTGTTTCTTTGTCACTTCTTGGAAATTATAAAGAGGATTTTTGGACTTGACTGAGTGAGAGGGGAGCTACTGTCGGTATTGAAAACGTCCTTAATTCCTCGATTCATTCGGTGATGCAAAATTCATCATTGGCTAAACAATTATTTGATTATGCCATTTTAGGCTTTATGATGTATCTAAAACACGCAATTGTTTTATTAGTGATCTAAGGGTCGATTTTTATAGTGATATCTAGTAAAAAAAAATAGTAAAATACATCTAAAAAAGATTAGGTCTTTTCGAAGAGATGCAATTATGTTATTTAGAGAAAAGTCATAATTTTTTTTATAGAAGTTAGTTATTTTAAAAGAAGTAGGAACGGATCTATAAATACTATGCGCCTTTTTGAATATGTGTTGGATAATTTTATGAAAGTGTTTTGTTGGACTAAAAGAGTTCTTAGAAAAAAACTGATTTAAGGTAATTTTATCTGTAAGCTCCTTTACAAGAAACAACAACAAAAGCAGAAATCATATCAAACGAACCCTAAGTTCACTTATATTTACTGTGTGTGAATTAAATCAAATATTTAAAGAAAATCTTGAATTCACCAAGATAATGAAGTTTCATCGAGACGATTTTACCAGATAGATTCAACGGGTTTACACCTATGACGATGAATTGGGCTTGTACGAACTGAAACTTACCATTTAGCCCACTTAATATATATAGCCAAGCCTTATGTGATTGGCTGAGTTTAGACTGAGATTCAAGTCCAAACAAGATTTGGGCCTACTTTTCTGTCTTCAATAAATTCGCCCAGATTGGAGCTCTACCCATCGAAATCTCTTGAACATTTGTGTTTCTTTCATTGCAATGCAGAAATATATTTATAGTTATCAGAAGTAAGAAATTATCATATTTCTCTTTTTGAAGCGATCTTTCTATTAATACTCCCTTAAATATTCTATTGTTTAGTAAAATTACATACAACTAAGTGCTTGTTTGGGAGCAATTTTTGCTTGATTTTAATCAAAAAATCTGACCGTTGCCAATCGCCCCTTTTGACTTCTTCCTCACATTGGTGGGTCCCAGGATGCTTTTTAACGGTCAGAAAATCAAGATTTTGGACCAAAAAATCAGTAACAGACAGACGCTTAATATCAATTGGGCAAACCTCATACTACAAAGTGAATGCTAGAATAAGGCAGCATTTTATAGGCCATTTGAAGAGCTTTTGAAAAGTCAAAAGCTGCTTCTGAAATTAAGAAGTTACTTTTGAATGTGTGTAGATAATTTTCTTAAAATATTTTACGAGTTTTTAGAAAAAGTTGGTTTATGATAGTTTTTTCATTAAGCTCTTCTATTAGAAGTAGAAACAAAAATAGAAATTCTGTCAAACGAGCCATATGCCTTGGGCATGGCAAATAATCGCATTATGTTCAAATAAAATGAAGAACATTCTTTTAAGTATAAATTGCTGGTATAACAAAAGAAATGTCAATCTTATTATGTTTTACAATTAATTTATATTATTGGAAGGAAAGTGATTAGGGTTTTAAATTACTAGTAAATGAAATTCAATTCACCCATTTAAAACTTAAAAATGGTTTCCTTTTTTATTTCGGGAGGTGTGACATTCTTGATCGAAGTCTATTAGATCTTTTGAGTCGATGGACGATCTCATCTATGAATAAAAAACCAACACATAATAACGTGTATCGATTGCTTACTTGTAGCATAACATAGAGTTAAGTGGTAACATAGCACATAAATTCATTAAGACAAACCGGTAATTAAAAACATTCTCAAGAAAATACATATATATATGCCACAAATGGGCATATACTTAGACAAAAACATAAGCAAGTTCTTCAAACACAATGGTCTTTTTCAAAGTGTATAGCATTAATAGTTAGGGCATAACTTAGTTGCATTAAGTACTCACTCGAGCAAAGCAAATGTCGTAAGATCTGAGCCTCCTCCACTGTGAAGATTAGGGTGATGATTAGACGGGAGACGTAAAGCAAATATGCGAGGGCCTCCATTGGGAAATCCAAGAACCGAATTATAATCCCCTTCATTATCAACTAATCCATAATGTGGATCCTCCTGTCTTGCATCCTAGAAATAAAAAAAAAGTACCAAGTTTATGAATCTCATTCCCAATAAATTCGGAGTCGTGCTGCCTTCGATTTATTGCTAAATCTACTGAAAGAATACTAATATTAGGTGCTTACAAATTCCAGTAGTATATTTCTGTGAATTTCTTCAACATTCCTTAACTGCAAAAAAACCCAGAAAATGATTTTGTTCATCACGAGTATAGGAATTTTCGAAACCACAAAATTTTAAGAATGATACCTTTTTCTTGCTAGTCTCGATCTGGTTGCCAATCACTTTGTACTGTCATTTAATTACATCAAAAGCGAGAAAATAATGTATTTATGTAAAATAGGTACGTAGGAAGATAAGGATCTTGAAATGAAAGTAATAATCAACAGAGAAATTAAAGTAAGAAAACCTTTCTTTCACGAATCTTCCCCAGAGAATCATCCACATCTTCAATAAGGTTAACGATTTGATCGTAGTTTAGATCATTTAAGCTCTCTCCCATTCTTTGCCTGCCAATACACACACCCAAAAAAAAAAAAAAAATTTTCAAAAAAAAAAAAAAAAAGTGGTGGTGGTTTTCAATGATTTTTGGTTGTATATGTTGTTTGCTAGATTCAATTAAACTTTTGAAGAACTCATAACATGATTGAATAAGTAATCTCCCAACTTGAAGTTAATTAGTCTAATTATTTTCTTTGGGGAAGGTAATAATTGAATTTTGTAGACAAAAGCCTTTAGACTGGCACATCCATATCAGTCTCACTATTTTCTTTCATGAGTGATATTCTTCCATAAATTTGTTTCTCTAGAACTTGTTTTGATTATCTTCAAGGTCATATTGATACATGCATGCAAGAACATGATTAAGGTAAAAAAAAAAAAAGAAAAAAACTAGTATAAAGATCCGTAAGAAAGAAGTGAATCTGTTACCTAATCTGGCTTCGAAGATTCTTATTAATATCATTCAGCTTCCTCAAGTGCTCTTGCATTTTCTGCAAAAAGTTTTCATCACTAAAACGTATATACAATCTTTTGGAGCGTTGTTCGAAGAGAAAAGGGGAAAAAAAGCGGGGGCGCGCGCGCACACACAAACTTGTGTTTGTGTGGGTGAAAATGAGAAAAACCTCGTAGTGGGTGATCCAAAGATCGACCCCAGCAACCTTCTGATACTGATCAAACAACTGCTTTGTCCTAAACACATATAAAAACTTTTTTATGAATTACCATACTTTGATTTACAATGAAAATAAACAAAATCTGAGCGTTTTTAGAGAGAGAGAGAGAGGGAAAGATGCATACGTAATTGTAGGGCTAATATATTCATGGATCTTCTGAGTACTGGAGATCATGATAATAGAAACCTTAGCATCACAAAGAACAGTGAGTTCATGAGCTTTCTTGAAGAGCCCATTTCTTCTCTTGGAATAAGTCACCTGTCGGTTTGTTTGGTTCTCTATTCTCTTGATCTGGATCTTCCCACGAGCCATTTTTTCCCTTCTCTCTCTCTAGAAATGGATTTTCTAAAATGGTGATAAGATACTGAAGAACACAAACAGATGAAAGATATGAAGATGAAGAAGGGATGCTATTAAAGGGTTTCAATGACCATTGTTTCCAGAAATGGAAAGATGTACCAAATTCGTGAAAAAGTTCGGCAGGTTTTCGTAAAGTAATTTAAGAATCAGTCATTTCTTGTTATCAGTCACCACCATGAACAGTGTACAGCATTTCGAGACTACTGAGTTGGGCTTGGGACCCACACACCCCAAACCTACCCACCCCTATAGCAGTTAACCTTTCTTTACCGTCGATGGGGAATTACCAATGCATTGTGATTCTTTTTTGTTGTTACTTCAATTCAATTTCAATTTGATTGATTGGTTCTTTCGTTTGGCGGTGTTTGAATCTCACAGTAAAGACACTGGAGAAATCTTTGGATGTTACTTGTGTAGATTTGCTTTAAAACCAAAGTTCCCCATTTGTCACTTCTCATTTTAATGGATTAAGAAAGCTTGAAATTATATCCTTTTTAGATGAACCGTTGGATTGGAATCCTATTTCCACTTTATTTTATATATATGAATAATGCTATGTGTACACCTTATGGCGTACACACGGTGGGCCCCCCTCCATGTGAGGGGGGTGTAAGGCCGTGTGTACATGATTATGTACACATAGCATGATTCTATATATATAGCCTCCGTTTGGTCCACATTATTTTATTATCCTAAAAAATTTAGCCCTTGTTTGAGCCACATTCTCATTTCTCTACTCATTTTCAATCAAGCATTCTTTAATAAAATAATATTTTCCATCACATCAATAACTTTTCATTCTTTTCAACCACATATCCCCCATCACATCATAAAAAAATGCATTCTTGATTTCATAATGTGCACCAAACAGGTCGATAATTTGCTTAATTCGATTGGATTGAGCCAAGCTTGACGATGAGCAAGCAAAGTCATCTCGATAGATGATCTAACGAATGTTAACAATTTTACCAGACAAATGTTTAATAAGCAAAAGTATTTGGTGGGGATTAAAATTAAATTTTTAGTAAATTGTAGAAAGTTTTTGAAATGAGTAATGTTATTCATTCTCAGTGGGGTTACAAACACAGTTTAAGTGACTCTAAATGATAGGTTAAATGAAAGGTGAAATTAAATGACTTATTTAATTTCACATATCATTTAATGCCACATTAACACCACCTAAACTGTGTTTGTAATCCTAGTGGGGATGAATAATATTACTCTTTTGAAATGTGTGGTTGAAAAATTGTGGGACCAATGAAAGATGTGGTTAATATTGATTATTTGACTTTGACTTAGATTAAAATCTAATTTTAATCCGAAACAAATAGGGCCTAAGGCTATTTTTTTAAACCGTGTTTTTCCAAATGTGTTACATGCAATTCTTATTTGGTTTAATTGACATTTAGCTTCATTATATTATCATCAAGTTTTCTTCATTTTAGAAACTATCCAACACCACCTTCACAAATTAGCCTTCGTTTGACAAAATTTATAAATAATTTATAAATGATTAGTAATTATGAATAAGAATCGAAACTAATGTTTGAATTTGATCGAATTTATAAATTAACGATCAAAAGGAGGCTAATCTACTTTTTTTTTTGGTACCCGTGGTCTCAAGTTTGTTTCGTGTCTATTTGGACATTTACCATAGGCACATGTACGTCATAAGCTGAGCTATTTAGGTGCAGGGACGGATGTAAGGGGGGCCAGCCTCCCCCAACTAAATTTTTTTTAGTTAGGAAAAAAAAATCATGTGTAATTTTTTTTTTTTTTTTTTACGTATTAGTCCGATCTGTAATCCGATCCTGGATCCGTCCCTGCTTAGGTGCATGTATGTAGTTGACGTCTCAAATGATGGAAAACACGTGTTAAGGACTAACTTTCAAAAAAAAAAAAAAAAGACTAATGGGTTCGAGATGATTCTATCAAAAAAACTTAGGGTGAGGACCAAGTTTGTAACTATCTGGACGTTGAGGAGTAATAATTTAGGGTGCGTTTGATTGCAAGGGTGGAAAATGGGTGGAAAAAAAATGATTTCCAGGGAAAATAATTGCCT